>VXAY01007256.1:351058-386004 GCA_013399855.1 Oxyruncus cristatus
TAGTGGGGTCCGTGCAGAGGATGTCGGCGTAGTGGGACGCGGGGGTCCGCGCGGTGGAGTCCGCCCGGTGGGGTCCGGGGATCCGTGCAGTGGATCTCTGTGTAGTGCGGTCCGCGCGATGGATTTCGGTGTAGCGGGACTCGGGGGTCCGTCAGCGGGAGGCGGGCGCGGTGCAGCGGCTCTGGGTTCAGCGTGCTCCGGGACCGGTGCGCGGGGTTCGGCGGTGGCTCTGCCGGTGTCGAGCCCGTGGCTCCCTGCACGCCCGGCCCTTTGCCGCCCTCCCGCGCCGCCGGCACCTCTTAAAGGGCCCCGCGCCGCCGGCCCGCCCCGCCCGCGCCGCCGGCCTGGCCCCGGCCCCCCCGCAGCGAGCTGGGGACGCGGAGGGGGCGCGACCGGCTGCCGGGGCCGCTCGGAGCATCCCCGCTCCGCCGCTCGCCCCGGCGGCTGCAGGGATTGGTAAATGACACCGTGCAATGGAAATCTCCCTGGGGTGATGTCAATGGCAGCAGCAGCCTTTCCTCCCTCTTCTCCGTGCCGTGCCCCACACGTCCTCCTGCCTCCCTCCTGGCGTCCTTGTTCGAAGGATGCTCGGTTTTGTTTCCCTGCGAGGTTGTTGCTTGGAGCCGTTTTCCGCTGGGTTCTCCACCCCCCTCGCCACTCTTGCCCCGGCAGCCTCCCACCTTTGGGAATTCCGCAAATAAATCATCTGGGATGGGCACAGTGAGTGGCTGGCGAAGACTTTTCAGCTCCCAGCTGTGTGTTTGTCTCGATTCCTCCAAGATTTCTCTCTTCCAATGCTGCAATGCCCTGCCCTGCTTAAAATGTTACTCATTTTTTTGCATTAATTTTAAGGCATTCTTGTGACAAGACATTTGGCAATTCAGTCTAGTTACACACGAAAAAAAGTATCTTAGTTGGCATTTTAAATAATCTCAGTGTTGAACATCTGTCAGCGAGAAGTTTTTCATGTTAACACAGTTAATTTGGCTGAAATCAGCTGTTCCTGAGAAGGAATGGGCAAATCCTGGATCCCACTAGATGCTTTACTGTATGCTGTTCTGGGCTGGAGTACTCCAAAGTCTGTGTGTGCAGCACTGTGCTCAGTACAAGGCATTGTGGCCTTACTTATTTCAGTCATTTCAGGAATATCTCTGTACATGTTGGCTGTCTTCTCATAGACTAAAATAGCTGCAAATGGGAGACGCTTGAAATCCATTTGGTCCAGATTTTGTTACTGCATCAGGCCAGATGTTCCTCACGGTCATGCTGTGCATTCTCCTCTGCTGGTCTAGTGACTTTGATCAAACTGTGCTTTGTTTATACTGCTATGTCCAGGATCAAAAACAGGGCTCGACACCCTCTCATTGGGCAAGTGATCAGATTATGGAGTCAGTTTACAACAGTTTCACATAAAGAAAGTTTTTTTCCACATGGCTGGAGATTTACTAGCATTCTTGGAGAAGATCCTTCCCAGCTGGCAAAGATTTCATAACAATTGTCCTTGTTGCTTTCTTGCAAACTGACACAAAATGCTTTAAAGGTTTGGGTGTCTCTCCTTCCTTTCTGCCCTGCCAGGCTGGCATGCTGGGGAGGGTACTCACAACAGGGGAACCAAACACCCTGAAGGGATCTCCCCAGTGGGAGGGGTACATGCTGTAAACAATTGCCTGTGCACTATGAGGTCCAGATAAAGCGTTTTGCAAGGGAAAGGTTATCAGCATTCCTGGGGAGTGGAGGTGACATTATGACAGGGCTACTTAAACCTTCTCAAGCGTCACAGAGGTGCCACTAATGACTGCAGAAATTCAGAGTGCGAGTGAGCTCTGCCCCAGATCACAGAGAGAAAACACTTGGCTCCTTGGGTGCACTTTCTGAAGCATGCACCTCGGATGATCTATTTGCAGCAGTAATTCCCCATTGCACGTAATTCCCCACTGCTTCCAAGTCAGCAACATCTCTGCTCTTGCAGTGATAACACTGAGGCCCTGTGTAGGAAGGAATGCAGAAAGTAAATGAGTGACTGGAGAGAGAATGAAGTCAAAATGTTTTATTTCAGACTGCTGCATTTTCTGATCCAGATATTTTTTTTGTTAAGAGTCCTTTTTAAAACAGTAAAGAAAATGTTCTTAGCTCTGAGACCCCGTAGCCCTACTCTGCTGCTCCTTCTCTAGTGCTTTCTCTGTAGGCACCCACTTGCTCTACATTTTCTCTGTAGGCACCCACTGCTCTAGGACCAGACTGCTACCACCTCACTTTGCAGTCTCACTGCCTAGGGTCGTGATTTCTTTGGTCACAAAAGTTTGTGCTTTACCCCACCTTGATGTTCCATTGCTACCTAATTGCAGAAAAGAGCTCAATAATAATTAGCACATAAAAGGCTCTTAATCCAAGGTATCTCTCTGGACATTCAGTCCAGTTACTGGAGCAACCACCTTTAGTTTTATGACCCTGCTCACTGCCAGAGCAGCAGCCAGATGGAAGGAAGTTTGTTGGTCCCCTGGTTGGGGGTCCTGTTCTTGCAGAAAATCTGGACCATAACATCCAGCAGTGCTGCTACTACAGCCATCAGCATCCTAGGCAAGGTGAGCTTGCCTTCATGGAGTTGGAAAAAAGCCTTGCAAATATAAAGGCAGGATTTCACCCAGCAGAGCAATTACTGGTTTAGGATGTTACAACTCTGAATCAGGCACCAAGATGCCTGAGATATCCCTCATGCCTTTAATGAAAGAAATAATTCTAAAAATGTAACAACTCAGCCCGTGTTCAGATGTTGATCCTGGCCTCTGTGCAGTTGTTTTGAAAGACCTTTTCCTACGTAAATAGGTTCATCTGAAGCTTTTTTTTTTTGAGGAAAACTCTGATATGTGAGTCAAACCACTGATGATTTGGCAACAAGATATGAGCATAATTTAAAATGCCTTTCGGAATGGCTTTTCAACATGCACTTTACAAGCAGACCTAAGTTTCAAGCCCTCTCTGTTTCATTTGTAGACTGCTTTCATATTTAATCATGGACAAACTTTATAATTCCAAATCAAACACAGGTGACCTCTTCAGCCATGTGCCTTAGTGAAAGAGAGAGCTTTGAATCAGATGCAAAAGTACAACATACCTCATGAAGGGCTTTGGTCTTTGCCTCATGTACAAAAGTGCAAGTTTACTGAATATATCAAATCTGTTACTTAAGTACTTTATGATTTAGACCTGAATCTGTACCTGAATTCCATAGAATGCCTTTTTTATTCAAGAAGTTGTGAGAATGGTTGCGAATGTCAGTAAATGTCAGTAAATTAGTACCAAATAAAAAATGTGCTGCAATAAGACTCTCCTTCTAGGAAAAATCCATCAGTGTCATATAAAACTAGTCTAGGTTTGGGCAGGGTGACAGAAAGAGTGACCAAGGAGTAATTTTCTCTGTAAATTATAATTTTTGTTATAGCAAGATGTACCACACTGCAACAGTGCAGAATGTGGATGGAGAGAACACAACCTGCTGGGGTTGCCACTGCATCTGCTCCGGGCTGTACCTGCTGTTCTTCTGCTTCTGACTTACAAATCTACTCTCCCACAGCTTTTCCACTGTATGTTTGAGCCTGTCTCTGATGCATTGCTTTGGATGGGTTGCTGATGCCTTGAGGTCAGCACAGGTGAACAGGAGGTTTTTAATTTTTCTTCCTAAACATTTTAACTTTTACTTCCTCCTAGCAATATTTCTGCAGGCTCAGGACCTGGGACTGACTATTGCTTTCCCAAACAGACATCTGACCTGTGATCAAATTCTGGATGTTCTTCTTCCATAAACTACAATTGCAAGAATCCAGGCTGTCCTCTGTCCTAGCAGCTCCCTATCCTGACATTCCCCCAAAGCATGTCCATCTCATATCTTACTGATGACATCCTCTCTTTTTTTTTATGAATTCCTCTTGACGTTACCTCTGCAGAAGCACAAAATGATTGCCAGCAAAGCTTTGCTTACAGCATTGTTTTGAGTGCATAACCCACTTGTGTGTCCTCCTCACACATACTGTCAAAGTCATTCCTTATCCTCCTTTGCAGCATCTGGTAAAGTTGCCTTGGCACAGGCTTGTCCACTTGTCTCTCTGCTACACACTATTATTAATGCCAAACTTGACAGCTCATTCTTTTCTTTGTTCTGGTCTGTGCTGTCTCTGCTTCATTTCATGGGATTTACTGTATCTCTGCCTTTTTTGGACAAGGTTTTGTGTTCTAGAATTTGCCATTGATTCTCTACTGCAGCACAAACCAAAACTAACTCCCCAAAGCTGTCTCTGCAATGATCCCTCCATTGTGCCTCTTGAGGCTTTGGACATGTGCTTTAGTTTGCAAGCACTTTGTGATACACAGAAACCCCTGTGCTGCATCTGTTTTAAAAACCTTAATACAAGAGCACAAACAAATACAACACAAGGTTTTCTGTTGGCACTCAGCAGAGAAATACAATGATATAAATCATGTAAGCAGAGGATCCTTGTGTCTTCCCATGTGTGGGCAACAGTATAGCCTTATTGAATTCCAAGTGCCTTCACACTTTGCTTACTTGGAAACCTGGACTTTACTGTCATTATAAATTAAAAAACAATAAAAATAAACTTCAAAAAGTATAAAATACACAACCAAAGGCCCACTGGTGTCTTGGAAGAATGGGCCACATGCCTGTATCTTTGTGCCTGGATTTAAAATACTTCCATAGCCTGTATTATTTAGGATGACTACAATTAACTACACTAAAGAATTATTATATTGTGCTCTACATACCACTTTTCCTATGCCGACAGCACAAAAAAAGCTTTACGTAGAGTTGCTGTTACGAACAGGAAGGTACCTATAAATGACATAAACTGAGAAAATTTAACCAGAGACTCGTATGACACAGTTATTTTCAATGCATAGTCTGGAGTTAATGAGACGTGTGAATGGTTTCATTGTGTAACTGTCTGAACCTCAGCTGTAAGCTGTGGCAGTTTCAGGGGGTGAACAGGGTCCAATTCATGACTGCTGTAATTGGACCGAAGCCGGTGACATTGCCAAAATGATGGGTCAAGTGTAGAGCGTGTGCATGCACAGCCGGAGCCTGGCTGCAGCTCTAGGAGGTCCCACACGTGGTGAATGGATGGGGCTGGGACAGACTGGCTGAAGTGGCCTCTTTGAGCAAGGTTTGAAGGACATAAAATTAATCTGAGAGTTAGGAGGGGTAGAGCTGCAGGTGACGCTTCTCTCCAACAGCACAATGGTCCTGACACGACTGTGTGAAGGGAGAAGAATGACAGGGGATGGTGGGGACACACCACACAAAGCAAACCTCCTCTTCTGCCCAAAATGAGGTTGGTGGAGATTTGCATGTGCGGATGGAGTGGCCCGGGCTCACATGGAGCTGGTGTGGATGTTTGCAGACCTCTCTAAGGAAGAGCTCTGCATGAAAATCATGACCATGAAAACCTCTGGGGTAAACATTTGATGGGTTTGATTCTCAGGTTTCCTTGTGCTGGCAGCTCTGCTGCCTGTAATGGGGCATTTCATGCCAAAAGTATGAGGACTGAGTTGCTGCTGAGTGATACATGAGAATAAGAGTTTGTAAAAGCAAGATGTAGGCATCAAAGTAGGACAATAAGGAAAATACTCAAGGGCCCCTCAAAAGCCGTCTGAAGCAGTCTCTGTCTTTCAGTGGAAATGTTAAATAAACTCTCATTAAAATGAATATATCTACCCCGAAATCCAGTGTGGCCATACATTTGCCCTGCATGACTTTATGCTTATTTTTCCTATGCATTATCATCTAAGCACCTTGATGCATTTATTCTTTTTGTCATTCCCCTTATCAGTTCTTCTCTGGTCTCAAAATAGCATTCAGGACTTAAAAATATTTCAAAATAAAATTATGTGTAAACCATGGGGCTGCTGAGCCAGCTCAGGTAGATGCTGCATCCCACCAAAATATAATTTGCAAACAGCAACATTTTATCCACAGACCTTTCTGCCTGCATTTGCCAAGCAGTGAGAGACTGTGACTCCAAGAGTAAATATTTGCCTTTCCCGCAGAGCTCTCCACATGAGCCAGACCCCAACTTATTGAAGAAAGAAGGAAACGCCAGGCAGGGGGAAGAGGCCCACAAGGAGGGCAACCCAACGGGAGAGAAGGGAAAGTTGTCGCAGTGGGAAACCCAGTGTCCTGCTTGTGAAATTGGAGGGGTGGGAGGAGCTTCAGGGGAAGCCCAAAAGGCAGAGAAAGCCCACTGAGGAAATGAAAAAAGCAATTTGGGAGCAGTAGGACACATGCAGCAGAGAGGAGCTCCCTGGAAGAGGCATGGTCGAGCACCAGCAGTGATAACTGGGATCCATCCCCCACTGCTGCCATCCCCCAGCAGGGACACAGCAAATACCAGCGGCTCCTGCCAAGGGTGGCATGGCAGAGGTGGAGAGGGGACTTCTGTGTTGCCAGTCTTTCCCAATTTTAATGATCCAATGAAAAAGTGGGGGGGCTGAGAGGCTATGAAAGACATTAAGCTCACTTCTTTCACAAGTACTGGCTTCTCCATGGCTCCCCTTTTGCAGTCCATCTTTCCTATACATTAATGCAGTTCTGACAAAGCCAACCAAGAGGTTCAAATAACATCTACAGTCCCATCAGCTGTAGCACAAGGGAAACTGGAAGAAATGATGTGCAGTTAAGTATAAGCTGGAGTAGCTCCTCATCTTCTCAAAGACCTGCCCTGGTTAAAAGTCAGAAATCTTCATGAGGGTGAAGTGCTGTTGGAGCAGATCATGGACACACTGTGCATGCAGAGACAGAGGCCCAGAGGTGTTAAAACTACACTTCAGAGTGCATTTGGCTGAATCATTTTTACAGCAAGGTGCTAGGTTTATATGGCCATAGTTTTCATCCTAGAGAATCCTAAAATGTTCTGCTAAGGCTACACACATAAAACTCACTTCACTACAGCTGCTAGGCAGACAGATTGCTGGCACACTGCATCCCACCCAGATGTGGGAAGGGAATAACCAATCCAGGACATCTCAGCAAAATCCTGTCTTAAGGGAAATTACTCCTGGGAAAGGAAGCAGAACTTGAATTCTTAACATTTCATGTAATTCACAGACCTCTGGGGGTCTTGGTTACTCTCCACAGATGTAATGATGGAGTCAGAGTGCTGAAGCCAATTGTGTGGCCCTGGGGCAAACAAGAGGAAACAGTAAGATTTCAGAGTTGGGCTGGGAGCCTGCAATGGCTCAGATTCTCCTGGGGGTGGGTCCATAGCACCTACTCTGCCTTGCTTGGCCCCAGCTTGGTAACACACAGCAGCAGGGTACCTCCTGGCTCCCAACCCATGAGAAACTTCCTAACACTTGGTCAGCCCCAACCAAAAGGAATCCAGAGATTGAGGGTCTGTGGCCAGCTGAGGTGTGCTGAAGATTGCACCATCATTCCTCCTCTCACCCTATCCTTTGTACCTGTTCAGTAACTGAGGAGAGCTGGATGCTGCATAGATACTATGCAGAGCCATTCCTCCTGAAGAAAGGGCTAGAAGGGCTGGAGGGGGTGAATGGAGGAAGCAAACTTGGAAGAGGTGACTGAATAATACCATTATTTGCAGAACTATTGCAGGCCAGTGGAAAACATTCAGTTTGGGAACAATGCTGCCAATCCAAGCAATGACATATTCCCCCATTCTCTTCTGTCTTTCCTTTTCTTCCCCCATGTCTAATTTTTAGGCTTCATTAAAGCTAAAGTTAAGCTGGACGAATTCCCACGCAGGAGCATGCTTACTCTGGTTTCACAGTGGTACAAAGTACAGAAAGACTGAGTATGGAAACCATGGGTGTAAGCAGTGCTGTGAGGATGCAGAGTGACTCCAGTTTGCTCAACCACAACACTGTGAGATCAGTATCAGCATCAATCTCCACTGTGCCACCCTCTCCTACCCTTCTAAGGGATGCCAAGCTCCAGGAACACCAACTGCACATCAGCCAGTGGTGGCACCGCAGAGGGTGACTATAACATCAGCTGCAGGACATATGGGAAGAGCAGCAAATCCAGATGGTGATAATGGAGAGGAGCAAATATCTTGTCTCACTGAAGTGTTCCCTATAATTATAGGAATTGCGGAATAGAAACACTCTCGAAGAATGGGAGGGAAATTGGCTCTATGTTCCCTGTGGTGCAGTGCTGTGTGAAAGCTGATGTTTCTCTGATTAGTGGCAGTTTCTCCAAGGGGAGCAAGAGAAGGCTTTGGAGGGAGCAGATTCCCAGCATACCAGGTGCTGTGCACCCAGGCAGGGAAGCAAGCAGCCTGAAACCACTCAGGACAGAGGAACCAGCTTTCCTGAGTCTCCTTGCGTGGGGACACCTTTGCTGGGTCAGGCAGGGAAGGTGAGTACCCCAGCAGAGAGGATGTCACTGGCACAGCCTGTTCAGTACAGCTTCAGTAGTTTCTCTGGGGCCTTTTTTGGCTGAGGATGGACTGGCTGGCGGGGGGAGCAGATCTCAGCCTTACTGTAGTCACTAAAAATAGACCCTAATGTGCATTTGTTCCCTCTCTCCTACATTGCATTACCTCTGGGACTTGTCAAAAAAAAGATTTCATAGGGCAGCCAAGAGGAGATGATGTCTGAATACAGTAGCAAGGACTCAGTTTTCCTTAATTTTCTAGTTTCTGTTTCAGCTTTTAGTAAAAAATAAGCCACAGACAGTGCAGCTTTTGTATCAGCTCCTTGCATTGAAGATCTCAGCTGTTAGAAATTAGAGTGTGGTTACTGCTTTGACCCCTGTAATTTCTGCAGAAACAGTGATCTGGTCTCACAAGCATCCCCCTGGCCAAGCCTTCAGGACTAGGAGTGAGATTTGCTCTGTGTGCCAGGCCAAGGGTGCTTTTTGAAGTATATGCCCAGAGAAGGAGAGCTAAAACCTTCAGCAACCTTTTGGTGCATTAATCCATCATACTTTGACAGGCAAATGGCTCAAATGTGCTGGATCCTTTATGGAAGAAGGCAGATTTCTCATTACAAGTGGGATTTTAATGGCAAAAGAGATATGTGAAAGCTTTAATCTTCGTGCCAGGCTGTTTAAGGAGATTCTGACCACTTTTTGTCAGGAAGGATTGCTGTGAACCTGGCTTTGCAACTGGCTGGATTGTACATTTATTTCTTTAAGCAGCCTCCCTTGTTGTAAGCCAGGAAGGTCACTCTGAGCAGCAGCTGCTGAAGAGCCTGGCAGGCGCCCCAAAGCAAAGGTCACCAGAGCACTTCCAAGGGATTAACAGCCGGTTGGGTGGAGATGCAGGCCTAAAAAGCATCTCAGAAGGTCCTTGACCACAGCTGGATGCTGAACTGGGGGTGTCTCATGCCAGTGGAGTTAATGATGTAATGAATGACTGCAAGATCAATACTCAAATTGACATAAGATACATGACAACACACTTCTGTGGGAACAGGGCTCTTACTTCCCTATTAGCATCAGCCTCCATGGGACTCCAAAATCCTCCTTGGCCACTACAGAAGAAGCAGGTAAGGCAATAAGAGCCCACTCTGAGGGTTCAAAGATGCCCTCAGACCTTGAATATAGCTGAGAGAGCTGTTCACAGGACATAAGGTCAGAACAGCCTCTAAAATTTTCTGAATTCCAGTGTAGAAAATTCCCTCAAGTGCCTGGGCCCTGCAGCAGAGTGGGTAAAGAGGCAATTCTTTACATCAGATGGGGTTCTTCAGTGTTTCATGCAACCAGGGCTGCTCAAAGAGTGACAGAGCCCAAAGAGAAAAGACATAGAGGATGATGGAGTAAGTGATCAAACCTGTGCCCCTTTAGAAGTCCTAATTAGTAGTCAGTCTGTTGTTTTACAGACAGCAACGTATCTTGGGACAAATTATGCCGACACATTACAGGATTTTTGAGCACATCTTGTGCTAATTTTCCAAACTTCTGTGAAAAGGAGAGCGTATGGGGGGATTTCTTACCCAGTTAATTTTATGGAGTGCATTGAGTAAGGGTGGATTTATTTTCTGAGCTAGACGTCGTTTCAAACATCGCTTTGTGTTTCCTCATTGAGGAAGCAGGGTACCGTTTTATTGCCTTGTGTAAATTGCTTGTTGTTTTATTGAAGCATAAAAACACTTGGCACAGCTACAGCATCCCATTATCTTTCAATTGGGTGGGCAATAATTCCTTAAACAAACACAAAACCTTATTAAAGTCTCAAATACCTAGAAATCAAAACAACTGAAGAACAGGGACATCCAATATGCTGCGGGTAACGAAGAAATGAATGCGCTTTTTAACTACTGAATGCAATTAGATCTGGAAAACCACCTTGAAAGCAAAAATAACAGCATGTCTGATGTTAGCACTGCCTGCAGTGTTTCCTTGTTTTTCTTTCTGCTTCTGTCTCTGCCTCTAAGCCTGATACATTGCTGACTATAAGCACTGACCAAATCCCAAGGAACTGCTGATATTCTGCTTCCAGATGAGTTTGCAGATGCGAATCCAGCAGAGAGAGGCGGCAAAGAAGAGGCTGGCAGAGATCCTTGTATTTGGTCAACCTTTAGAGAGAGATATGTGCCAGTGCTGGACTCTGCACGAGGGCTGTTGTGTTGCCTCTTTGTACACACACAGGATGGAGATCAAATCATCAGCTAACCTCCTTCTGCAGCAGTCCTGCTTCGTGAGAGCTGACCTCATCTCAGACAAACCTCAGCACATTCATCACCAGGAATTTGTGAGTCATCCCTGGGAAACGTTTCTCCCTCTGCACTAACATCTGAGCAGAAAAGCTCACACTGCACTGGCCAGAGCTTCACTGCCAGGTAGGGCTTCAGGGGATTTTCTCTGACTCTGTGGAAGCAGCTTGTCAGTCAGGATCCTGCCTATCAGTGGCACTCAGAAAGGCTGTACCCATGGCTTTTTTCTTCAGCTTCTCCCTCCCAAATAGCAACATCCTGGTAGAGACACAAGAGTCAGTCCCTAGACCAGGGGGATGGCTCACGGACAGCACAGCAACTAGAGACAGAACCCGAGGAGAGAAGATGGCAAAATCCGGCTGTGATGACAGTGCTGAGGGTCGCCTTTGACATCAGGATCAGTGCCAGGTAGCAGCAAGCAAGGGCACCTGCCCAGCACTGTGGTCTTGGTGAGCCACCACCAACTCCCCAGCTGCTTAAAAACTGCCACCACCTTTGGCTCCTGTCCTCAGCATGGCACATCTCCAGCCAGAGGTTGCAAGGGAGTGAAGAAAGCTCCCCTGAAATGGGGGGATCAGCAAGATCTTTCAAGAGCCCTGTGCTCCAGCTGAAATGAGAGGCTGTACTGATTTTTAAGCTCATGATGGTCAGGTTGACAGGAACACCGAAAGTCCGTGACCCTCTTCCTTCCTCGCAAATCATGGCAGGTCTCTGCAGAACATTAAACATGGCTTTGAAGACGTCCCAGAGGCCCCTGACCTAACAACAGAAGGTGTAGAGGAAGACTGAAGAAGGACCCACGTAAAAGCATTCTTCAGCTCTGGGGCAAACTTGGCAGGAAGAAATGAAGAAGCAACTAGAGAACCCAAGGTAAAATAACACTGCCCATGTTACACTGGGGAGGTACCAAATCACCCGTCAGCTGGTGCTAGATTTTCCCTAATGGATGCTGTATCCATTACACACATACTTTCTGCTTCCATGAGGGGAAACACTGCCTGCTAAAGGAGCCCAAGGGAGGTGTTTGGTTTTCCAGGGTAGCTGGAGCTAGCATGTTTGTATTAAGAGAAACCCTTCAATATTTGAACCCATTCCCATCTGCAGAGAGGGCCTACTCAGTCAGGTGTCTTCCCCAAATTTAGCATTTAGGACAAAGGAGGCTAAGTCCTGCTCTCAGATGGGAGAGTTGGAAGGAGTGGAAGGAGTTCAGGCAGCTGGAGGAAATAGCAGTAAAGGCATTAGGAATTCTCATAAATCATCTGTGAGCATTTGGATGCTTCATTTTATACTTATGCCAACATGCTTACTCTCTGGGCCAACCATCACTGATTTTATTGGAGTTTCCCCAATGAGGCTTGGCCAGGATAAAATGAGACCTTTTTTCTTTAACTGTGTGTCCATTTTTTCTTCACAAAACATCACAGGAACTCATTCTTCCCTACGCTGTACCCCCAGCTTTGCAAGCACACAAACATTCCTGTGCGAATAGCGTGAACAACTGTGCTCAAAAAAAGCGTTACTTGAGGTTTGTGTGTGCCCAGACCAAGCTCTGTCAAGGCTGAGTTTCTTCTGCCCTAAACAATGGACAGGGTCCACACAGAAATGGGCAGAGTTAGCCCCGAATACAAGGGAAATCAGCCACTGGTTGATGCCAGGAGCACTTGATCTCTGCAGTGGTTTGGCCGTCGAGATTTCTGCTGCACTTAGCACAGCAAAACGAGGGTCTGAGACATTTCAGTGACATTCAGCAATGAGACACCGAGACAATAAATCCTTGCATTTGGGAACAAAGATGCTGCCTCTCATCCTATCAAAGGGGAAGTGCCAGGGCAGGGCACCCATGAATACAGACTGCCCTCCTCTCCCTCAGGCCTCCAGCCATCCTAGTTGTCTTATTTTTGTCTTAGCTATATTTTTCTCCTCCTTTATACAAACAGCTAGGAGAGAAAAGATCAAGATGTCCCCCCCTTAAACATATTTTGAGCAAGATTTTTATCACATGTCAGTACTACCCATTTATTTCAAAGAGGTTCTGCTGATTTCCAGCACAGACTGTAAGGTTAGTGAAACAGAGCCAAGATCAGGTCCCTGGGGCAGCCACGTCCTTCTGAAGGGCTGAGATAACTAATGCTGCCCGGTACCAAAACAATCTCTCACAGTGACAGGTGCACGTGAGAAAATCAGACAGAAGTCCCAAGCCACATGTAATATTTCAGTGATTATCAGGTTAAACTCTGCTACCACAGGGCAAGAACCAAGCAACTGTTTTGGTTTATACTAGTTATGGAGCTGGTCCAAATGTTAGATGTGAGGTTAATCAGGCAGCTCATCATGAGACCAGGAAACAAAATAACCTGTTATATACACAGAAATTTTTACAATATTTATGTGTTATGACAGCAATCAGGGTTTGTGCAATGTGCTATACAAATCCAGAATAAAAAAGCTCAGTCCCCTCTCTTAGCATGTCATAAAAACAGAAAGCAGATAGACAAAGAGAAAAAGAAATGAAACAGAAACTTAAGATGCCTGAAAAATCCCACCAGCTTTCACCTGATTTACTCACCACATTGACTGAGACCCATTTCCTTCTGTCTGTAGTCAGGTCTAGTTTCACAGGACAACTGCTACCTGGTGAGAGCAGGTATTTTGGTTGAGAGAGAAATGTAGGGACTGGCCTCAGGGTATTATTTAATGCCCAGACTAGGACGTTGGGGTTTAATCCCAGCCAGAACCACGAAGCTGCTCCCTCATTTCCCCAGCCCCTCTAGTGGGATGGGGAGGAGAATCAGAAAAAAGGTAAAACCTCTGGGTTGAGATAAGAACAATTAAATAATTGAAATAAAGTGAAATATCATTATTAAAAATAATAGTAATGGAGACATAAACCCCAAGACAGACAAATGATGCACACCACGATTGCTCACCACCTACTGACCAATGCCCAGCCCATCCCACGAGAAAAATCAGCTGCTTATGGCCACCTACCCCCAGCTTATGAACTGAGCAGGACATTCCATGGTATGGATTATCCCTTCGGCCAGTTTGGGCCAGCTGTCCTGGCCATGCTCCCTCCCAGCCCCTTGTGCACCCACTTACTGGCAGAGCATGGGGAAACTGAAAAGTCCTTGACTTAGGGTAAACACTATTTGAAACAACCAATACATCAGTGTGTTATCAACATTATTCTCATACTAAATCCAAAGCACAGCAGTGTACCAGCTGCTAGGACGAAAATTAAGTCCATCCCAGCCAAAACCAGGACACAAGATCACCAAAAGAAAGAGCAAAACGTTTTTACGAACTCTGTCAGGATGAGACCTAACTTACACGTGTGGCCATCAGATGTCAACCAAGTGATTTTTTGTAGGGTTTTACCTGAAAAAGAAATATCTTCCAGAGTCTCTAGGAACAAGCAAAGCTGCTGCAATCAGACCTTGGTGGCTGCTGCTCTCTGTGCTACAGCTACTGTGATTAAGCAGTTGGGCATGAACTGGGAATAGAAAGATTATGGTTATATGGAAAAGTCTGCTACCTGCACCTAAGCCTGCAGACAGAGAACACAGAGTCAGCGTCAGATCTCTGTAGAAGCCTCTCGGAGACACATTCCCAGGACTCTGGTAATGTTTGAGCAGCACTCTGAAGGCTACAGGTACTACAGATGTGCTAAATGCTGCTTTTAACTGGAAGCCAATAAGTGTGATATTGCCTCCATTTGTGCCAAAAAGGATTGGGATTTGCATGGCTTCCATACCAACCTATAAATCAGCCCAGGCTCTTTGGGGGCTTAAAGTGAACTTATTCCAAATTTGGCCTGCCTTTTGAGAAGGTTTAATGTCCAGAGTCAGGGGTTCATGACAAAAAACAAATCAAGGGAACCTCCCCCACTCAGTCCTAACCAAGTTATGGAGAAGGGTCCCAGCCTACAGCTGCTTTACGTCCCCTGAGTCCCAATCTGGCATCTTGGAGCTGGGGGAGAGAAATTAACCCACACAGGGAGTTATAGGACTAGATAGTTTTGACATTCATCTAGTAATCCAGAAAGCTGAAGAGACATCAGTGTTGAGCCTGGACAGGTTTCTGAAAGACACCTAGGACCCCAGAGTTCCACAGGATTAATGCAAACACAGGGGAGGTTGAAGAGCCAGGGATGCTGAAGGCAAACCACAAATAATTGGCTATATCACATAATGCAAGGAAGTTCTCTGTTCCTAAATTGGCTAAGCAAAATGAAGGATAATTTATCTCCATCCCATAGCAATCCAAAATCCTGGGAGTAATTTATTAAGAAAATAAGCTTAATGTTGTGCAAAGGGCATCTTTGGGGAGAGGCCGAGTGAGGGTTCTCACAAGGAGAGACATAACAGAATGGAACATTTTGGGAGGCATAAGCAAAAAAAAATTTGACTGTGTATATTCACTGAACAAGAAAAAGTAAAACATTATGACAGTGTGACAGTTGTATTACCAAACCCTCTGGAAATAGAAGGTATCAGAGGTAAGGGTGCTTTATTTCACTTCCTGCTGTATCCACGAGCTGAGTGCACTACAGGAGATCTCCAGGACATAATGTCCATTACTTACTTTTCCTGCCTCCTTCCCCCTCAGCATTGTGGTTCTCCCAGACCACAGAGTAGATGTTCATGTCACATTAAACAATTTTTTGTTTTGTTTTCTCCTCTTCAGCATGCAGCTTCAGCTCTTATTCAGTCCAAGCTTTTCAATACTGCTCTGAGGGCACAACTTCACATTAAGCTTTTCTCTGACTACTTTAAGCTGTCTCTAAATACTGCTCTGACGTTCACTCATTTCTTTGTGTAAGAAATAAATACTATTAGTTCCACATTAGCTGTATAAAATTAATCCACACAAAATGAAGATGAAACATAGCAACAAGTTTTGGTGTGGCTTCTGGAGCATTAGTATGCGGGTTTTTCAGAGTACAGCATATTTAATCTATCTAGGACACAATTTGTATTAATATCAGTCACATCAGTGAGCATACACAAGCCCCATCACATGGAACAAGAGCTACAAGAAGTTTTTCAGGCACCTGTAACTTGTCCAGTTTGGGGAAAGCAGGAAAACTCCCACTCAAAGTGGGCACTTCCCTGCCAAACCTCCAGGCTTGGGCAGCACTTTGTTTTTGCAACAAACCAGAGACAAGAATGTGCAAAACTGTCCCAAATCTTGGCCACAGAGAATAGGACAATTACAGCTGAAACTTTCCAAAACCGCAGAAATGCCTGGGGTGGACAGACCACACGGAAACCTTTAGCTCAGAGTGTTTAACAAGAGTTACAGAAGAAGGTCTTCTGCTGGGAGGTGCTGCCCAGAAGTGCAGGTGGGCACCCAGCCCATGCAGTGCTGGAGCAGTCACCAGGGCTGACCCTGCTGAGGGATGGGGTCCTGCGTCATGGCTGACCTCTGGCATCTCTCCCAAACCAGATGTCCCCACACTGCTGCCCCTCGCTGAGACAGAGCCTTGAAGAGCAGGGCTAAGCCTCATTAAAAGCAGCATGGGTAGGAGGTGGCGGTGGAGGCCACGTACAGCCTCTGCATTCTCCTCCTCTGATGCTGAACGGAAGCCCGGATGGATTATTTTCAATATCAACAACTATTTATTGGTCTGGGAGGAACTCTGCAGGATTGTGGCACAAGCTTTGTTGTCACAGCATCCAGTCCCTGCTCCAGTGAATAATGAAAGAGTAACTGCCGGAAAGAGGGAAAAGAAAACACAGTGTAGCAGAAGGTGGTGTGCAGCACACTGAGCTGGGGCCAGAGCTCCTGGCAGGGACTATGAGAGGGTGGCCCTGTGCCCAGCCAGTGTACGATAGGAGATGCACAAATGACTGCTGAACTGAGGCCTTGGCATGGACGTAGAGGGACTGTAAGACTGGACATGCCATTTTTCCCCTGAACTGTAAAACAATTTCTGGCTGCTTTTGCTCATTTGAAATAGCAAATGTTTGAGTGCTGGGCAAATTCCAGGTCAGATAGCTTCATTATGCCTAGTTAAATGGTCATGGTGGGTTTTAATTAAGCTCATAATTCTTTTTGATTGCCTACCTCAGGCTTTTGTGTAACATCACCGGACATTAATAGACAAGAGTGAGATGGATCATAAGGAGCTCTGAGATCCCTGTGGCCATGTTGTAATTGTCTTTGCTATGATACCTTTCACAGCCAGGTAAACTGTCACTACATCATTTCCACAGCAGATGTTGGCTATTCTGACTGCAAGCAGATGCATCTGCCAGGATGGTTAACCTTCTCCAATGAAATCTGAAGGATGATGGCTCCAGAGCAAGCTACTAGGAGTTCTGCTTGGACTGTCCTTGCTCTGGCTTGGCTAGAATTATAGACAAAAGACAGCAAAAATTAAACAGGTAGGCAGGTATGTGTATGAATCTCAGATCCGTTGGTGGCACTTGAACTCAGCAAGCCAGAGGTTTAGCACAGTTTCCTGCCCAGTGCACATGTGTCTGCATTGTCAATGTCAATAATGGGTTGGATGGGCCATCTGATGATCTCCTGAGTTGGTTTTACTGCTGGGACTGACCTCAAGCAGCCAAGTTGGGTATTATTCCCTAGACACGAGGAGCCTGCTGCATGGCACCAGACTGAAGGCATCATACCCATTTTGCAGAGCAAACACAACTCCTTCCTGATGGTCTTGCACAATGGAGATCCTATGAACATTGAGCACCGAGGACTTGAGATAACCCTTCCCCATCCTGGACTGATTAGAAGTAATCTAAGTAATGTCCAGGCATCGTGGGGTCCATGGCCCCACTCTCTAAAAAGAGCCTGTTTGTTGCATGGTACATTTGGGGTTGTGGAAAAATTTATGAAGTGTGCTTGTGCTTGACAGTTTTTTCCAGGAGGCCTTTGAGTCGATTTTCTTCCAAGAGTCTGCATTCAGTTACAGTTCGGAATACGTGATCTCACAGTGTTTGTATTTATACCCCTCACAAAACCAATTTTACAGCATCAGTATCTATAGGTTATTGTGAGACACTGAGTGAAGTCATTGTAAGGTCACTCACAGGATGCTGCCTCCTACGTGGAGCACATCAGTTTGGCTGCAGGAGCTACAGCTGAAGCTACTTTCTGCGGCTATGAACTGAATAAATACAAGCAAGGGATATTAAAGTGATGAAATAACACAGTATAAAGTGAAAATACACTATAGGGAAAACACTCCCCTGGCTGGGGTCAGTTATGAGGATTTGATAATGGAAGGGGGATTTTCCATCACCTACTCCCGCATTAGGAAAACGTGCAGTTCCCTGAGCAACGAGCTGAGAGGGCTGTTGTTTTCATGACTTCTTTAAACAGCCTCTGATGTCTCATGAATGAACAAAATTTCCATAGTGAGATATTTCTGTATCTAGTCCAAGATTCCTGAGCTCTCCTGGGAACATTCCCCGTCATGCAGGTGACACCCTTGTTACATATCAGTATAACAGAGGGCTGCAAATTGTCCTCACACCACGCAAGAGATTTGACTCTTGCTCTTCTTGCCTCTTCTGAACTAATTTTCAGAGGGAAAAAAGTAACCTCTGTATTGGAGGAGGGGAAAACATGGCATAACAGATCAGAAGAAAAGGTGCAGCAAAGGTCTGAATCTCAAGTCTTTGACTCTGACCTTGCAGCCTTCCCTGAGTAGTTGAGTGTGTAGTCCAGCGTGTTAGCTGGGTGCATGGGAACATCCATGATGTGGGAAAGAAGCACCCCATGGTAGTGTGGAATTCCTGGAAATCTACATCTCAAAGGTCCTCCCGGAATGAGCTCTGCTGGATACACAGCTGTGTGAGTCTGTGGAGTGGGACTTGGACCTTGTTGCGTCATAGAAGTGAGATAAACACAGTCCTTTTGGGTAGTTTGGCTCATTTGCCAGGTAAGCTCTTTGCTCAGAACAGAAATACCAGACTGCACATTCCCATCACAAACTGGGCTTAAGAAACATCCTGATTTTCAAAGCAGTCAAAGCTCTAAGGTGACTCCCAGTGCTCCGAATGCCCAGAGCTTTTAAGAAAAAAGTGTTCCATTTTTCCTGCATTCAGGACTTTGTTCTTGTTGGTCTGTTTTTATGAAAGACACCCGAGTGGTAACACAGCCATTTCCAGAGCTCACTGCTGCTGATTGTTTCATCTGGTGGAAAACCTGAGCCCTCCTTTACTCAGGAAGACAGTCAAATTTATTCTGCCAAATAGCTCAGAGGCATTCTGCCACCCAGTGGAAGTGCTGGTAGCTTTCCCACTGAATTCAGTGGGCACAAAATATTCCCAAGACTGGAAATCCCAAATTACCTGCATCTGTTCTACACATTTCTGAAGTCTTCCAACTACTAACAAGACCATCATGTTACAAGAGTAAGTACAGCTATGTGAAACATTAATGAGAATGTGTGTCTCAACCTAAGTCCTGGTCTACTCCAGTTGATTGGAAAACTGCCATAAATAAATCAGGATTTGGCCTCACAAGTGTGCTGAAAACAAGGGCCAGGTTCTTCAGCATGTTGCACGTGCAAGAAGCAGCCCTTGGCTTGGGCTTCATGCGAGGGTATTATGCAATGTTATGGTTTCTGTGGCTGCCCCAGCAGTTTGGATACTTCCCACCCCTCTTGTCCTCAGCCACTCGGCTAAGATGGGTACAGGGGGGAGAAGGAGGATTCAGTACCCTGTAAACTGGAACAGTGAGGGTGGCTTCTCTTCACTCCTTGGAATGGGAGGTAGGACCAGAAGGAGAGTATAGGTGTGTTACTGAGAGAGTACAGGAGTGCATCGGGAGGATCTAGGGAGTTGTTGGACGATGTGGAACGCAGCAAGCAAGCAAGCAAGGGTTTTGTATTGCAGAAGAAATTTGGGAAGCAGTGAGATGCAGTGATTGTGGGGGGCATGTCAGGAGAATTAACCAGTGGCAAGAAGTCATGATCTCCCTGGTCTTGCTCTTCTCTAACTCCTACCCCAACTCCTCGTCTCCTCATTCTGCTGCCCTCCTCCCAGTTCTTCCTTTTGGGGCTGGAATGCAGGGAGGATTGCTGAAAACTGATACAAGAGCAGAGGAGGGACCAAGATGGCCAAGAGGAAGGTGTGAGGGTCATGCTGGGTGCAGGAAGACTTGAGAGGACAGAAAACAGGCAGGAGACCTCCCTTCTCCTGGGTGACGAGATGCTTGCCAAGGATCTCATCCTGGGAGAATTTGTGGCTCTAAAATATAAGATAGAAAAATACCAGCCCATGGTAGAAGACCTCTTCCTTCCACTTCCCATGCACTTGTCACGCCCAGCATTGCCCTGTCCCTCCAGGGTGATGCTAACCTGTCCAGGAGACATGCTGCTGCCCCTCACACCCCCCTGCTTTCTGGTATCTCATCCACTCCCACAGAAACACAGCAGTGCCTCAGCACTGAATTCATCCCCTCTTGGAGGAGCAAGTCCTTCCCACCTGAAAAGCATCTCACCTTAATAGAGAAATACAAAAAGGAAGATTAATTTGGTGGAAGTAAAGGATTAAATCTGCATAATTCTTGCTTAAGAGAGCTAGATGTACAAGGCAAACTAAACCCAAAGAAAAGAGGAGTGATAGCACAGGTGAGGCTCACCCATCCTGTTTTGATGTCTGAAATTATAGCTGGCAGCCTCTTGAAAGAGGCAGTCAGCATTTTAGGGACAAAGTCGCCTGGCTGTACTGAGAAGGCAGAAAAGACCTTCTGGGAACAAAGTCACAGACTTTGTTAGTGACAAGTGTGGGCTCGAGGGGATTAGCAGGGCACAATGCCTTCCTTCTGATCCACCCCCTGGCCCTTCATTCCTTGCGAGGTCCTTAAGCAGCCACCCCTGCATTCAAGCGGTGGAAGAAAGTGTCAGTGGTAGGAAGGTCAGAAGCAGTCTGGGCGAATTCCTCCCTCCATCCTCCGCACGGTCCCTCGGCCAGAGGCTGA
Source organism: Oxyruncus cristatus (assembly GCA_013399855.1). NCBI lineage: Eukaryota > Metazoa > Chordata > Aves > Passeriformes > Cotingidae > Oxyruncus > Oxyruncus cristatus. The sequence goes on from VXAY01007256.1 coordinate 371,693, forward strand.
GTAACAAACACAGCACCGAGACGGGCTGTGAGCTGCACACCCGGGGTGGTGTGCGATGCGGTGGGCTTTTGGGACTCTGGGCTCTTTGTCGCTGAGGGCATGGGGCTCTGCACGGCAGGATTTGGGGCTGAGATCCCGGTAACCAGACAGAGCCTCCGTTCTCCCTGCCAGTGATCCATGCCCCCGGCACCGCGTCCCGGGAAAGCGGTGCCAGGAGCGCATCGCCACCTGCCGGCCGCTCCCCGCCGCTCCATCGGCTCCCTCCTCGATCCTCCGCGATGGAGGAATCCCGCCTGGATTGACTCTCCGCGGTGCCAAGGAATCCACCGGCGCGGGGCTGACTCGGGGTCGCCGAGCAGCTCCGCACCCCTGGGATTTCTCAGAGACAGAGATTCTCTCTTTGCTTTGCCACCTTTCCCAGCTCTCTGCATCGCATGCAGCTTCCCAATTGCCCTCTCCTAGTTTTGAAACGCTCTGCTCCAGACTGGGCTGCTCGGATTTACCACGTGTGAATGTGTAAGTGGATTGGTGCTATTTACGTGCTTCTTGCCTGAGTACTCGGTACGGAGAGCTCTGGCTCATTTTGTTTTCAAGGAAAATTTTCAAGGTAAAAGCCTTGTAGACCAGCGTTCCTATTTATCTTACAATCTGGTACAACAACAGCAGTCATCATGAAATCTTACTTGACAGTGAGTCAGTCGTGGGCTGAGGAGCCTCCTTCTTCCTGGGCAGTTATTCCAGAGTCTACTCCAGTATCTCAACATTCCCACTAGTGGAGAGTTTGCCAAGCTCTGCCCCCAGACGTCTCAGAGCAGGTGTCTTTTACAAAGAGCAGCAAACAGGACATGAATTACATGTATAATTCCCACACTGGGTTTTGTAGGATTGCTGTTATTAGTAATGCAAGACCAGAAGGCTCCTCCTCAGTCATGATTGCTCCTGGGATATCAGTTTAAGCTGCAGATGAGGGTGTTTAAGGCCTTCTCAATCCTCACATCCTCTCCTTGTAGAGTGCTAATCTGAGTGTTCACCATCTGGGTCAGTGCAGTAACCCTATGACTGTGGTTTCAAAGATATTCAAGAGCCTCCATCACAACTGCTGAAGCCACCAAAGGAGCAGCAACAGCTGCTCTGGTCTGTGGACAGGGTGGGCTCTCTGGGGGAGAAACTGCCAGTGTGCAGAGGTACTGGCCCCAGCCCTGCACAAAGCTGGGACAGGCTGCCACAGTCCCCTGCAAGCCCTGAGGAGCACTGAGTGAAGAGGGACACTGGGATGAAATGTTGTTATAAGCTCTGGTTTAACTGCTGCTGGACTTTGCACTGAGGCCAAATATACCTTGCTGCCTTGTCCAGGGACAGCTGCATGTGACATGGGGGAACGTGGGCAGATGGGTGCAGGAACATGGCACGCTCCTTGGACTGCCTTCCCAAGATTTGCTGCCCATGACTCTGTGGTCCTGTTCTCCAGAGAAACCCAGCAATAAGCAGAACAAGTGCTTGAGAGTTTAAAAATGTGGTCACATCATGCCAGGAGCCCATGTCCCAGCAGGGATGGGAGATAAAGATACCACCCCACACCCTTCCGCTCCTCATAGCCAGACGATGAATTTCTCCTCATTGTCCTAGTGACATCCTATCCAAGGAAAGATCTGGAGGAGGATAAGAAGGATCTTACAGACCAGTTCAAAGAGGGCAAAGCGTGAGAACACACCACGCAGTGGGGCAGACAGTGGGGCAGCCAGGAGGAGCAGCACCCCAGTGTTGCAACCAAGGGCAGGAACACGATGGAAAGGGTCAGACAGCAACGGGCTGTGCAAGCCCAGCATGAGCAATGTAGTCTGGTTGGAAATCTACGCTCCGGGGAGCGGCTCAGTGCAGGCGCAGGCTGGGTGAGCACCTGCAGATGGAGCTGCGAGAGCAGGTCCGGCAGAGCAGCAGCCTGCATCCCTGCCTGCACAGCCCAGCGAGCCGTGGGTGAGGCAGGCAGCCAGGCAGGCAGGGATGGAATGGGGCACAGACTTCGGCTCAGGAAGGTCAGGGCTCACCAGGCTGGGAAACAGTCGTGTTTGGAGGAATTTATGATGCTCTGTAAAAGGTTTCCTAACTGGGGTGAGAAATCTCAGAAATGAGGACAAAAATGCCCTGCCAACAGCAGAAGTACCCAACCCCACAGACACTAATACAAGTGTCAGGGCATTTGCTTAGCAAACAAGCTGAAAATTGTGTTCAGCATAGTTTAAGACAGGGAGTGGGACTACCATCACATGGACCTGTAGAGGCAACATTCACCTTGCCGGGTTTTACAATTAACATGAATATTCAATATTCACTGATCCAAAAAGACTGACCCTGTTCCCCAGGGCCTGGCTGTGGGAGATCCTGATAGACCTCCTCAGATTTCTGTCTTTTCCTGCAGGAACTCCTTCTCTCAAGGGAAAAAGCCTAAATGCCCCCTACTGCCACTCAAAACACTCTGTGACATCACCCAGTTTTGTTGACCACTGTTACTATGAGCCCTCCCCCCACACACAGCCTCCCCTGGAGCAGTGGCCAGAGCAATGTCCCCCAGTTCCCCACAGCTGTATCTTGCCCCAGGGAGGATGTGGGGTTTCCTGCACATCTCCCCTTCCAGCCCCATGTCCCCCTCCCCTGGGCAAGGCCAGCTGCTTCCAGCACCACAGGGAGCTCAGCACCTCTGCCAAGTGCTTCCCCAGTGCAGTGCAGTTCTCCAGCAGCTCGGCTGGCTGCACTCAACTCCAGTTTGGAAGCCAAAGCACTGGAAGCAGAAACTCATCTCTGAGCCATCCAGGAGCAGGTTCCTATGTTCTTGGTAAAAGAGAAGAAAAAAAAAAATCAGCAAGTGAGCAAACATGAAGGTTGTGTGAGCAGAGCAAAGGTCAGGGCATTCAGCTGTAACTACGTGTGTGTCCGTTCGTGGCGGGGGGGAGGAATATCAGGGTGCTACAGCCCCTGCAGAATGCTCTGCTGGCTGGTAAAACACTCAGTCTCTGCAAGTCATTGGACTCAGAAAACAGTTCATCTCTGTGTACCCCTCCTGGGTCAGGCATTAACCCCATTTTACCCAAAAAATGTCAATTTTTTGCTGTTGTTTGGTGTGAGGACAGCCAGAAAGGGTGGGGGTGTACAAAGAAGTGGTTACTAATACAGAACATATCTGCAGCTCTGCTCATTTCTCTGCTGTGCTTCCTGAAGCCCTCTGAGCCCATCTCCTCGTTGCAGCAGCAGGAGGATGCTCCCCACAAGATGGGAGCCTTACCCTTGGGTTCATTTCCCAGCCTCAGCTGCTCTGAACTGACCCCACTCCATGGGAAGGGGCTACACGATCCAACTATCTGTGAGGCCAAACAAGGAAAGCCTTTCTTGGCAAGGGAGAAAAAGGACCTGGGAGGCCCTCTCAGCTCAGGTGACCCACCCGACCCCCATCGCAAACAGCTATAAATCCTCCCACTTCCCTGCTGCAGCATTCCCGGGCACTCCCCCTCTCTCTGGAGCTGGACCTGGCTCTGCAAACCATGTCAGTGCTGGCCAGCCTTGGAAGGCAAATATGCAGCTGGCTGAGTTACTACATATCGGAGGAGTTTTCTGGCTGAGAATGGAGCTGACTTTAACCAGTGCATAGCAGAGCTGGGCACAAGGAGGCTTTTGGGCTTTGCCGGGCTCACTGCAGGACCTGTTCTCCCTGACCCTTCTATCCAGCTTCATCAAGACTCGGTGTGGTTCCTGCCAGGAGTCCCGAGGGGGTGAGCCTGCCATCGGACACTCTCATCCCACAGCCATCAGCCTGGACTCAGGCTGTGCACGTGCAGTGTTAGCAGTGAGCAGTGCATTTCCACCGGGCACAGAAGAATGAGGCATCAGGACTGGATCGGTGTATCCCAAGGATGGACTCTGCTCGGCAAGTCTTTAGAGAACGGTTAACTTGATAAGAGATTAGCTGGATCTCCATATCTGCCCTCAGAGCCTCTCCCCCCCTCTGTTCATTTGCAACAGAAAGCTGGAAAACAACCTGGCACATTGCCCTTCCTCCACTGGCTTTTTCCCCTGCTCCAACCCATCTCACCAGAGCGGCTGCTCTCTGAGTCCCCACATTCCACTGTCACCTTCTCACCCTACACCTTCCCCAGCCTCTCCTCCCCAGCCAAGCCTCCAAGCACTTCCCCCTCTCCAAGTCCTCCCTTCGGTGCAGCTTGTGCTGCCTCCTCCCTTCCAGGATCAACCCCCTCTACCTCCTCCTCACCCCAAGTCCTTTCTTGCTGGCTCGTTTCTCTCTCAACATAAGCCTGCCAGGGAGGTTTGAGCATCCGCTCTCCACGCGGGGGAAAGCCCTCTGGCAGGGCTGTTGTCTTGGCTCCCTGCCACACAGCATCACAGTTTTGGCTGGCCTGGGGCAGGGGGAGCCCATGGGTGCCCCTGCCAAAGACCAGAAAAGTCCAGAAGCTTTCCAAGCACTCTGCCGACAAATTAACATAGTTCACAGGTGCTCAGCACCCTGGAAGCCCCGTGTTTTATATAAGCGATTGCTAATCATTACCACGGGGCTTACCCATAGTAATGGCACATGAATCACAGCTGGTGCCGGTTTCAGCTCCTCCTCTGACACACGGAGAAATTAAATGCACAGCCGAGATCGTGCAGATAAGGGCGGCACAAGCTTGTTCCCGTTTCAAGGTACCAAGGGATCACCCATGCAGGAGGCAGGGTGCTGGTTTGGGGGTGCTGCCCCGTGTTATGGCTTCTGTCCCGTCCCTGCACTCACAGTTCCAGTTGCCAGCAGGGAGGTGGAAGTGTCCCGCCCAGGGTCTGGGCTTCAGGGGCCGTGAGCAGAGGACGCACATGGCAGTGTGGGGCGCGGGGTGTGCGTGACAGGCAGAGTCTGGCAGAGCACTTTCCGCAAGGGCTGTGACCCATGTGGAGCTGGGGTGGACTGTCAGGCAGGTGGGATGAATCATGCCTTCCTCCCAGTTTCTCCCCATCGATTATGAAAGGAGCCGAGATGGCTGCTACAGATACTGGAGTGTGTCCTGTCCCCCTGGCCACGGGTGCCACGGGCCCTGCTCTGCCACAGGAGCCACACAGAGTGGCCCATCACCAGTGACACACCACAGAAACCCAGGACACTGAGGATTTGCAGCCCCTGGCACAGAAACCCAAGATCTCTAAGATGTTATGTTTTCAAGAGGTTTCTGGTACTTTGGTTAGGCAACGTTGCTACCTGTGCAGCACAGTTTGCAATGCAAACACCACAGAGGGACCACTTCCTTTGCAGTTCCTGCTCAGGGGAGCTATAACTTGCTAAAACTCACCATATTTCCACTGTCACCTTTTTTCTTCCAGCCCAAGTCCTTAAAGCTTGACTGCCCATGCCTTTCTGATTCCCACTCAACTTTCTGAGAGTCAGCTATTCAGCTGGGAGTGTTAAACTCAAATATATAAAAGAGTCATATGCAGTTAACCTAAATAACGAGCTGAGAGCTTCCAAGAGATAGTTCTTCACCCGCCCAACCCAGCTATCCAATATGTGTGTGTCTCTGAGTGATCACATGCAGTGCCATCAGGATATTTGCCATCATTGCCAAACCTTTCTACGAAACCACCTCCTGAAGCTGCAATGGTTCATCATGATCTTCTGTTTTAAATGGATGGAAAGTCATGGCTTCTGCATGGGGGGTTATTGCAGCCAGGGACATATCCATCACCTCTTTAGCCTTGTGCAGTGCCTGCTGTCACTGGAGCATCACAGTGCTCAGAGACCCTCCCCCTCCGATTTTTTTTTTTTTCCTGCTTCAAAAGCAGGCAGAATATCCAACTGATTTTAGGCAAGACCTGTGCTAAGAATTATTAGTTAGAGGGTGCCAGCTCGCAGTTGCTCCACACTTCAGTTAGGAATGCCCTTCTTTGTTTCTTTCTTTCCTTTTTTATTTTTTTTTTCCTATTTCAGGAATGTTGTAAGTAAATTCACAGCTGAACAACAGTGGGAATGGAAATCCTCAGAGCTGAGGGATGCCTGCATTACAGGTACGATAATTCCAAACTGATCCTCCTTTGTGCTGATAACAGGGCTGGCTATTGTTTTCCTGAAGTCCACATGTCCGAAAACACCGCAGGCGTAGATAATTGCAGTGAGCATGTGCTTTTGAGTCTGTTTCTAAAACACGCCTGGGATTTAAGCTTTTTAAAAATCATGACCCTGATTCTGCTTTTTTCAAACTCAAAAGCAAAAATTCCCTTGGCTCGAAATGAAGAAGGGTCTAGCTCTTAAATACAACTTACAAAGGGGCAAATGTGCCCCTCTTTTCTTTTTTACTTTTCTGTGATGAAAGAACAAAGCATGAAACCTTTCAGCACTTCCCCGGCTTCTTTCTTGCCCCCGCCCCCGTTCTCCTCTCCTCCCCCTGCTTTGATTTTATTTCCATTTTTAGGTGTAGAAAATCAGACCTTATTTGAAGTGACAAGACAATTTGAAACTCGCTGTTTTTTTTCTGTTGACGATGCTCATTAGGTCAAGCTTTGTCTTTGGCTGTAAGGGGTTTCTTTTAGCTTTTGGTTGTGCACTTGGCTCCACACAGCCACCCTTTCATCCTTTCGTGTTTTGCCACTGGGCAGCTGAGACTGGAAACTTCATACTTAGCTGTATGAAGAAAGAGAACAAGTGAGGGATAGCTGAATGAGCAGGGTGCTTCCATAGGCTATTTTCTGGTAATAACCAAGGTACATTTTGGCTTCTTTATTATCTAACAGGGTAGTATCTTTATTATCTAACAGGTTTGGGGACTGTTTGCTTGGGCTCTGAGTCTTCATTTTACTGTTGCTGGCTATGAGCTATTGCTCTGCAGTCCCTCCATCGTGATACAGCAAAGCACATGATACACAAAGGAAAACAGAGGAAAAATCCTGAATAAATCATTCTTCAGTTAAATATTTTTAGGATAGGGCACAGGAAAGGAAAAAAGGCAACTTGACCTCTGCCCCTCTTCCCTATCTCCTCTAACACCCCAAAAGATTTTGGCCTGGACAAGGTACAGTGTGTTCACAGTTACATCATCATGGGGTTGGCTCAGCTGGGAAAAACATGGAGTTGTAAACATGTTGTTACTGGGGGCCTAGTTCCCCTTGGTTTGTCGTGGATCCTTTGGCTTCTTGTGTCCCAGCTTAGAGGGATTATATTTACATCTCACCTTACCGATCTTTTTGGCTTGCCTGCCTTGAATTGCTTCCACAGACCTGCTCGACTTGTTTGGCTGCTGCTTATTATTCAGCACAAGCCCCCACCCACCGTCCTTTCATTTATGTTCATGTTTGTGTCTAAAAGCCACAAAGGGACATTTTTTGAGGAGGAAGGTGGTGAGCACTGGCTGCTGACTGGACCCCTGGCTCCCTGGACTCCCAGGGCCAGTGGTGGGGCAGAGGTGAGTCCTGTGCTCAGTTCAGTGCACAGAGCAAGGACAAAACAGCAGCTGGCTTGGTGAGAGTGAGTCACTCCATTTCAAAATATGGAAAATTTAATGAGATGCTTCCTGAAACATGAGTTTTGCTCCCACTAAGCACAGGAGCAAATGCAAGCCGGGATACAGCAAGAAGCTAACATGAGGTGTAGATAGAGACTCAGTCAGGGACGGAGATGGATTCTTTCTTGCTCCCCCATCTGTAACTGCAAAGTAGGTATCACATGAGCAGATGCAGGCAGAGTTGATGGACTAGGCATGATCCTACCAGTTACAATTATGTGTAGAGGAACCTGCTAAGGGTTAAGGCTGACATAAGAGATTTCAGACTGCTCTGATTCCATGTGAGGAAATGGCTGCACAGCTCCATGAGCAGCAATGAAATGGAGGGGCGTTCTTGCAGCAGGCATCTCACTGCCTTAGACTTTGCATTTACATGTTGCCCTTCAGCCTATGGCCACAGTTAAGCTCACACTCAAATCCATAAATCCGAGAGTGACTCTTCATCAAGTGTCTGATTCAGCTGACTCTGAAGTCACACCATGATTTAAAAGGTGCTCCTCAGAAAAGTCAAATGGGAGAGTTGAGCTGAGTCAGCCACCGAGACTGCTGATCCACTGATCTCGGCTGGTGGGAAAAGACTGGGCTCCAAGCCTGTATTTCCTTGTTCAAGGTTGTTCTTGTACCCAGCAGGATCCCAAGCTTTCCACCAAGCTCTGCCAAGGTGTCCAAGAGCTAAATTCCTGCAAAGGAGCAGCTCAGGCTGGATGCCCAAAAGGAGAACTGATGTGCATTTTACCATCCCCTACCCCAGACTCAAAAGCTGAAAAGAGGGCCAACTTGAACAAAGGCAGCCTGAGCAGGTGCTGGTCATTGGAATATCCGTGTGAGAGATGGAAGATTTAATTCATATTTCTGCTCTGGTCAGTTTGGAGGCTGCAAACATCCTCCCAAGGGAGTGCCCTAACCTTGGGCTGGTGGCTTTTCTGGGTGACTCCAGCTGAGGTGTGCCTGGGTGTGAAAACACTCATCAGGAAAGACAGGACTCCGTCAAGACTCCTGGTGAGTCAATCACCAGTCCGGACATCTGAGTCACTCAGTCTCTGTACCCAAAGGCTGGACTTCAGCAGGTGGGATCCCTCCATTCCTTCTCCCCATGCAGGGCTGTTGGGACAACACTTGCAGGAAAAGGCTCCTGGTTTTTATTTGGGTGGTTGGACACAGGCATACAAGGATCACTCAGGTTTCATCAGACATCTGAGACATTGCTGGTGTTGGAGCAAGCCTGAGCATGACTTGAGCGAGGCTGTTGGGACAGCAAATTCCAGGGGAGGAGAAACTGCACCAGAACAAAAGAAGTTTGTTTGAGGACAGAAACACAAAGAAAAGTCCTCCTTGTTGCAGCTCTAAGAGAGAGATTAAACTGTTTCTAAAGTTAGGTGACTGCTCCCTGCCTCCCAGCCATTCCTCATTTGTCACCCAAATTATGTTTAGACCTGGGGCAGCACCTACCTGTATTAAACTGAGTTATTTGCATCCGAAAAGAGTCGTTAAAAAAGAAGGTTCAGGCAATGCTACTGATCCTGCTCACCTGACCTCCTTTGACATTACGGTCCAACTTTGTATCTTTGGCAGAGGCAGATGCAGAAAACCTTCCTTCACCTGGACTCTGCTGCTGGTGCTGCCAGCTCAGCCTGACGCTGTGACCAAGCAACTGCTCCCTGCTAGAGCTCCTGCTGACCTTAACGGAAAAGGGGAGAGCCTTTTTCGATGACTCACAGCACTGGATATTATGTTGGGAAATGAGCAGTTCAGATCAGTAAATCGGCTTGCTTTCGTTTTCAGTAGTGACTGTTCTGCTGGATGGGGATTAGGGAGGCAAAGGGTGGTTTGTTTATCCAAGAGGAGAAAGGACTTGGTTGAAGTTTCGGCGGCTGGTGGAAGTCCCGAATCAATAGCAGAGAATTGCCACAGGGAATTTCCAGATCTGAAAATCTGATGGCATTTTCAAATAGTACCAGTATGAAGAGATTGGGATAATTTCTAGATTTGTGTTGATGTGAGCACCCAAATGAATTGACCAGGGATTGACCACTGGTTTTGTCAGAACTTCTTCAAGCATTAGGACATTTTAGCTATAACTCAAGAGTTTTCTGTTTGATCAGCTGCAGTCAAGAGCTTCTGTGATCAGAATCAAGGGAGACCCTTTCCTAATAGGGTCCACTCTACCCCTTCCTTCTCTAGTGCAAGGAAAGGTGAACATGTTAGATATTCAATCAGGTGCCTGCTTAATTCAATTCAGATAAAAGCAGACAGTAGCTCGTAACTGTTTACTGAAAGGTAGCTATGGACAAGCTCTTTGTTAGTTTGAATAGGGACCTCAACCAGATGAGAAAAGGGATATGATGACAAAGGTAGCTGTACTAGCAGGATAAAAGGAAAACCTCTTCCCTTCCTGAGTTGTTACAACAAACAAATGGACTTACCTTTTTTCCTGTGAGAACCCCACATAAAAATAACAGAAATTGCTCAACAAATGGCAGCAGCCAGTCCTAAGCTTTCATTACTACCCACAGAAGCCTTTTTCAAGCAGATGCTGTGATCACCTCTAATGTTCTGGCATTTGCCCTTGCAAGGTTAGTCTGGTGTGTGTATGTCACCTACACATGTGCACGCTTGCATAAACACACTTTCACTCCTGCAGGTTCTAGTCAGAACAGATTCCCATTCTCCACTCTACTAAGCAGTTAAACTTCGCCCTGCTGGAAGGCTCCCTGTGCTGGCTGTGTTATGTTAACGCTGACACACACACACACACATGATGTTTGCAAAAGACAGAATTATCCTGAGAGCCTGACTTTCTGCTTAAAATTTGACTGATCATCTGTAACAGAATACTGACAACTGGTTTTCACAAGCGAGCAAGAACAGATACTAATTCTTTTTTTAATTGCTTCCATCAAGCTTAATGGGATGTTCAAGCTGAATGAGTGTAAATATACAGAGGTGGGTGTGGGAATGTGCCCCAGGTTGCACCTACCATGTTCTTCTGGTCTTCTCTGGAAGAAGATATCATCATTCTAGTAATCATCCTCAGCCATCCCACAGGTATTGGGATGGATGGAGCCCATCACTTCCCTTTCCCACCTGCCCTGGTGAACCAGAGATAAGTTGTGGGAAGCTGACTCTGTGACCATCCCCTTCCTGTGGTCTGTGCATGTAGCTGCCTCCACAAACAGAATTAAAGCCACATAAGAAACATCCAGCAGGAAAAAAGAAATCTCTGACACAGAAGAGATTTCACTGCAACAGGGCTCCAAAGATCACAGGGAGGAAGAGATGGTGCTGAGTTACCGGTGTTAGGAGCAGACCCACGTGCCAGGATTGTGGGAAGGGACACTTCCCATCACAGCCTGGGGGTTATGGCACATCCACAAGCACACCAGTGGTCTCCACTAATGCGTGCAGCCACCTATCCTGAGAAGAAAAACACCACTACTCGCACTGAGGAGAAACAGTCTTTCATAGGAAACCACCTCAATTGCTCTTAAGAGGAAAAGCTATGACTGAGAGGAAACTTGCCACTCTTGATTAGCTACATTGTGAGTTGTTCTGCAGTGAATTCCATGGAAAGAAGGAAGAGTGTGTATTTAACTTTTATCAGCATTTTTTCTGGACTTCTTTCAGTTCTGCAAAATCTCAAAATGTCCTGAATCGCCTGTGGGAAGTCTTGGATGTTGTAATTATTGCTCTTAGCTCCCATTTGGCCAGGAGATACAAATCAAAATTACCCATGTCAGGGGAGTCCCAAACAAGCCTTTATTGAAGTCTCATCATGGAAGAAATTAGCAGATCCACTGCTTTACTTGCACATCTCTGCTCTGGCAGGAAGGGAGCAAAGCATGCCCTGCACTTCATGTGTCATCTGCAGCTATTCTCTAAGAAATGCTTAGCTGGACAAAACAGGGACTAGACTGTGGTCAGTCCTGAGACCCTCTGTGCTTTATTTGTCCTATCATTTCCATAGGAATCCCTTCTTTGCCATTAGTAGGAACAGCCAAGTTGTGTCCCAAAAAGGGAGCCCAGGTGCTGCAATTCCCAGGCAGGCTCAGGGACACTGAGCACAACATTGCCTCCTTCACCAGAGCTGTTACTGCATTTTCAGTCATGCATGAACAAGTCGACTCAAGTGTATATATTTGGTTCTGTCCCACCCTTAATACATTATGTATTTTTCCAAGCTCCGAGCTGTTTGTACGGCTGGCACAGCTTAACTGAAGCCACTGTTCAGAGGGACTGAGGGCTGACACCATTTATATAATGCTGAAATAACTTGGGTTAGCAGCTCACCAATGGAAACCTCTGCCAGTTCGTGTGCACAGTGTGTCACTGCCCCTTTCACACAGCACGGATTTCATTACCCAGGTGAATAATAGGAGGAAAGGGAGGGCTAACTTCTCAATACCAGGACGCAGATAAGCAAGTTTGCCTGTATTAGGAGGGGGTAAGCTGCCTTAGAGCAGATACTTTACGAATCAGTTTGAATCCCCTCCAAAGCCCTTGTATTTTTGGGTCCAAGCAGACAAAGCAATGCAATCCTTCAAGTGTTCTCAGTGTTGACACACACTGCTGAGCTCTGTGTATGCCAAGATAAAGAGGCAGCCTCCAGTAGTCCATTATTCAGTGCTAGACAACTTGATTATGGTGGAAACAAACCACTCTTTTGCAATATTGACATTGTGATCTACGGTAACAAGTTCTAAAAGGCCTGCCACATTTTGAACTACTGCTATGGCTGTAATTAATGTTTTTAACTTGATCTGAAACACCTGATACATCTTCTTTGGAAAAAGGTTCACGTAAAGTGCAATTCTATAAGAGCAATTTTCATCTGCTCCTAACTTCAGTCATGATGTTATCACCTTTCAAAGCTGGCCTGAGATTCGTTCTGGGAATAAATCGTATAATAAATTTTAAATAAATTGTATAATAAATTAATTCCTATTAAAGCACTGTCTTGCTGTGATAAGAGCTGCTCTGCATCAGGACTTACTCATGCCTTCAGCAGAATTAGGTGTGTACGAGGAAAATTTGGTCATTCCTCTGAAACATAAAATGCCAGGCAGACTCTTACTTAATGATCCAGTCTCTGAGGAATTCTGCAGAAAGCCTGGGAGGTTTGCTGGCCTGCCTTGCCCAGGGGTTTGCTGGTGCCAAAAGCATGGTCCTGCCCCACTGCTCCACTTTTCTCCCTGGACTCTGAGCTGAAGGCCCTGCTTCCTGCCTTCTGCTGGCCTGACCATCCACTGACAACCCCAGAACTGAACTGTTTGCTCAGCCCAATGTGTTCCAGAGATGGCAAAAAGGAGGAGTTAAGAATACGTGGCTGGCAAGCGTAGACATATCCCTTTCCAGGGCAGCTGGAGGACAAAGTGGTCCATCTTCATCCCGTGCCTGCAGCCATAGTGAATAACTTATCACATCTGGTCAGCCCCACACCAACACACGCAGAGATCCCTGAGCATGTGGTAGGTTTGTGGAGGAGGAGAAGCACCAGCACAGATGACAAGAGACTCAGTTCCTGAGTCTTATGGATCTGTAGGCACTTCCCTCGGTTTCAGGGATTCGAGGTTCAGGGCTATAGTTTGCCTGCTGCCCACTTGTAAGTGGAATGAACACACTGTCCTAATTCACCAGGCTGCTCTGAGGATGATAAAGAATTTAGGTGTAAAGAGCCATGTAAGTCTTGTGGAGAGAAATACTTGCTCTGGAGTTAGCTTAAATTTCAAACAAGTATTTTGTCTATCTGCAGGGCTTAGTCCTGTAGACTCACCCCGAAACATGCAGCAGATAGCCTGGAGCAGTCCCATGAGTTCAAGCGCTGCATAGGTGTAAGCAATTATTAATAACAAATCTACTAGGCAAACAGAGAGGTGTGTTTGAACCATGACAATGTTGTATCCTAAAGCAGGACCAGATCACAGAGCAGTAATTATTTGCTCTCAGTGCAAGTCTGTCTGTCCAGTATCACCCTGGTACCCCAGTCTGTGTCTTGAGATCATTCGTGGTGTTTCTGCTGTCATTGTTGGTACTGACAATACCCTCACCATCCTTGCCTGGACTCAAAAAAGCACCAGTTACTGGAAAGGTTGTAGAAGGGGGATGGAATTATGTTTTTTGACACTATATGCAGTGATTTGGAGCCAGTTCAAGAGCTTTAGGGAAATACTGCTTGGTCCAGCGCTGACACTTTAAGTCTAATTAACTTGCGCAGTAGCAAAGAGTGAGCGTCACTGCAGCTGATGCTGGGCTGTCACATCGTACCTTGTTGTGGAGTGTTCAGGGGGCTGCTCCCACCTCATGAAAGCCCCAACAGCTCAGCCCCAGCTGAGCTAGTGACTGTTATTTTCTCCAAGATGGTCCAGCCACAGTCCTGTGTGGTGTTGTTTTTCATGTGGATGGAACATACCACAGCTCCAATGTGAGCGAACACGTTAACATCAACAGAGCCTTTTCCCCAAGCTAAACATATTACGGCATCAGCAAATTACAGGGCACTGTAAATTAGACTCCCTCTTGTGCAGACTCTGCTTGCTGGGCCAAGGCCACATCCCTCCCTTAAGGAAGGCGGCAGCCAAGGGTTTCATTACTCCTCAGTCTCCCCTGCTCTGTGCACGGGGCTCCTTGGGCACGGTCACATTTCTGCTCATGCTGCCAGAGCATCCATCCCACGCATACTTCCCAAAGGATGCTTTTGTCATGTTGCTGTATGACAGTGACTAGTAAACCTCCACAAAAGCGACTACCTGTAGGTCTGGGTCAGTTGTGGGGCATTTTTACTCATTGGGG
>VXAY01007256.1:386039-439866 GCA_013399855.1 Oxyruncus cristatus
AAGCACATAGGAAGGGACTGGCTTCCCCTTTCTGTCTCCAGTTTCTGAGCTCTGTGTTGAAATCCTGAAGACAGGTGAACAAGCAGATCTGGCTCTCTGACAAACGTGTTTTGGGCAATGTTTTTTACCAGACCTTTTCCGCAGAACAGAGTGTGGGGAAATGTTATTGTGGGTCTGGGAAAAACAATCATTAAAATGAACCGTTGAGCTCTTTTCCCTGGAAAAACAACAAACGCAGCCCACACTCTCCCATCCCCCTTACAGCAGCTGGCAGCTTTGCTCACAGGAGTAACCTGGAGCCCCGGCTGAGTGTGACAGAGCTCTGCCAGCTTCGAGGCTGGGGCTCTGCCATGCACACCTCAAGGCAGTCCCTTCAGGAGCTGCATTTCAGAAGAAAGGCCCTAAAAAAAGCACCAAGAGGATCAGACACAGGTAAATGATTATTTACAGCTGCTGCTATGGGGAGCGTTACACAAGAGGAGGGTGGAGCGCGTTCCACCGCCCTTCCACAGCTCGTGGGCAGAAAAGCCGATCACCGCTGTGGTGTTTCTACTCCCCCATGACGGAGTTAATATTGTTTACCTTGTAATAAGAATGCTATTTCTTGCTTTTTTTCCCCTTGGCTGAGCTTGTTTTCAGTCGCCCCTGCTGCTGTCCTGCTGGGATAGCTGGCTCCAAGGGCAGCCAGGAGTGCTGGGCTGGGAGTACCAGAATCCCACGCCTCCCACCTGCTGAACCTTGCTGTGTGGTTCCCAAACTAAAAATGAAAGCCCTTGCCTGAAGTGGGAAGTGAATCCATGGCAGGGGAGAACGCTGGTAGTAGCACTGATCAACTTTCACATAGCTGAGTCTTTCCTAGGAGCCAGGGATGCAGGCACTAACTTGGCACTAGCTCGTTTCATGTTGTTCTTCCCTCCCTGCCGCCTGCAGGAGAGTCTTTCTCACTTTTTTTTTTTTTTGGTCTTCATTAAAATCCATCTGAATACTATAGAACAGTGGCAGAGGCTGTCTTTGTATCCCTCAGTCCTGGGGATCCTTGCTGGCAATGCAGGTGGAGGTCCTTAACTGTGATGAAAGGGTTTTTTCTCTGTCTTGATGTGAAAACGCATTTTTTTTACATCAGTCACATCCTTCATCTGGACAAGAGCTTTTGCAGGTCTTTTAAGCAAGTGAAGTACAAAAATACCATGAATAAGAATGGAGACTTGTGCAATGTCCCAGAACATGCCACCAGCTCATCTAACCCAGCCTGGCTGTACCACCAGTCAGGAACAACCTAGTATGGTCAGATGGACACTTTTCCAAATGGTCCTTCCTCAAGGAGGAGGGGAGACCTGGACAACTATAGTGAAGAAGGGCACAAGTGAAGCAGAGCCTAGAGTCAGAGCAAGGCAAAAATATGGGAAATTTAACATCAAAGTTCATGTTTCTCACATGAAAGCTGCTCCTGGGCCTGGCTGATGAACCGGGCAGGAGTGCAGGGCAGTTTCTGTGCCTCAAGGCAAGCCCAGCAGATGTGTTACCCAGATGGGTTGCCCAGCGCTCGGCCCCCAGCCCAGGCAGGACCTACCAGCTGACGACTGCTTACAGCCCCTGCGGCAGCAAAGCAGGAGCACCTGCAGGCTCCATAGCAGGGGCTCCTGCTGTCTGCAGCAGGTCTCTGTAGCAATTGTAGACCCTAGAAACACCAAGTCCCATACACAGTATGCTAGGAATCCAGGCAGGGCTTTTCTGGAAAAGCTGTAGGAGTTGGGATGTTTTCCAATCAAGCACATGAGGCTCAACAAAGGAGTGTTTTTCCCTTTCTGCTCAGTGATGCAGATGCCAGAGTGCAGGACTTCAGGAGCTGCAGAAAGGGTCAAAGCAACATGCTATGGAAGACCAAGCTCCTTGTTGCAGGCTGGACTTCTAGAAGTAGGCAAACAACAACCAGGCAAATTGAAAAACCAGTGGGAGTGGAGGAATGAAGAGTCTAATGAAGAGGGATAGGGAGAAAATCCTTGCAATACTGTTTGTGTTGCAATCAGGCGGCTAGTTTGGAATGTTCAGATCAGTTGTCCACTTGGATGCAGGGCCCCAGATGAAATCTGTGGTTGTTATAAGTCTGTGGCTCACCTGCACATCTCTGCTCTGTGTGACACCAGCCATGTCCTCTGCCAGTTGGTAGGTGCTAAGCTGGTGGGCAGACATTGTGGGGGAGTAATCCTGATGGCATACACACAACTTGGCAGGACTCCGGCCACTTGTGAGGTCTGACATTTCAAGATTCATTGACAACAGTCCCTGCTCATTGCAGGGGGGACTGACTAGGTGACCTTTAAAGGTCCCTTCCAACCCAGACTATTCCATGATTTGACTGACACTGTGCAAAGAGCTGACTGCAGAGTAACTTTTTAGGTAGACTCAGGTGTAAGACCTGGGAAGATGCTGCTATCTTTTAGCTGTCCTTTGTGAAAACACTGAGATAATTTTACATCACTGTCACTTCCCTGGTTGCCCCAGAGTTATTCCATGTCTCCATGCTCAGGACCAAAGGCTTGAGCTCTTTCAGTCTGATTACTCATCTAGATTTCCAAATGTACTTTTGAGGAACTTCAAAAAGTTATGCTATTTCTGGGTTTGTTCTTAAGCAGAAGTCCTGCATTAACTTCTGTCCCTCAGTAATGTCATTATTTCTGCTTCTGCCCTATATTTAAAAGATTCTGAGCTTATATTAGTATTTCACAAACATTTGTCACCAGATCTCTGGGTTACTTCTGGGATCTTACTTTTAAGTGGTTTTAGTGGTTTCAGTGGTTTTTTTCTTTATATGTTCAGAGCAGTACAGAAAACAGAGCTAAATTTATTACAAACAGCTCATGTACAAATCAGAACCAAAACCGATAAAGGCATGACCATGGATGATTTCTTAAAATTGAACTGGAGAAGACAAGAAATCCAACAGGCTGATGCTATTCCAAAAACATCTTGAGCTCTCTTACTCCTTTGAAATATCTAAGCAATATAAATGCGCATGTAATTCCCACTGACTGTCAAGTTCCCTGCATAGTATGCAGAGCTTTGGCACAATGTGAATAATAAATATGGTATGGAAGAAGATGCCAAGAAGCAGTCAAAGTTCCCATTGTCTGCACAAATGCCAGTCACATGTAAAGACTGAAACCTAGTGAGAAACACTCCCCCAACTTTCAACCCATGTAACTCCTTTCCTATGCAACCTACAGCAGAGATGGCCAAAGGGCTGCAGAAAACACAGCCAAGTAGAATTGCATGATCACACAAGAAAGGCAGGGCAATGAAAGTTTGGCTGTGAATTTTGTCAAACTAAAAGTATAGCAAACAAACAAACAAGGTAGCCTCTGGCTCATTCATCTGTGCCAGTCTCACACACAGATCTGCGTCTCATGCAGTGGCGAATTTTTGCCAGCTGCTGAGAAGTCCTACTGAGCATTTTATAGGTGGAATTGCTTTCCTCTCTTCTTCTGCCCAGGAAACTTCAGAGCAGAACTTGCTTAAGTCCTTGGAGAGGGAGTGAGCATGAAAACATGGGAAAAAAATTAATCTCAATGGAAATCCTTGACTAATTGACAGGCTGGAATAAGAATGACCATAGACCCCAAACTATGCCAGGCAACCAGTCTGCTCCAGGCACTGCAAGCTCACTCAGTCAGCCACATGCCTGGCTGTTTTGCTTTGCCAGCTTTACAAGGCCTAATTAGCTCTATTCCTTTTGTTTGTAATTACAAAAGCAAACAGCCTTTGGAGAGTGAGGGACTAGAGGAGGCAGCTGCTTGACTGAGTAGAAGAAAATGTTTTAAATAAAGTTTGCCTCTCATCACAAGTACTTTAAAATATGAAAAGGATAAACACAAGACCCCTGGTGAATGGAAAAAGGTTTCCAGGGCAGGCAGAAGCAGGGGGATAGAGCCTTGCTACCCTGGGCACATATCAGCGCAGGTTAGAAGAGACCATCTTAATCAGGAACCATTCTCTACCTGGCTTGCAAAAAAGGTACACCCAATTAGTCATGCTGTCACAACTAGCAGCAGCACAGCACACTCCCCAAGGGCCTTTAGAGTGAGATGGATCCTCCCACAGCCCATCTCTTCCTGGCCCTGTTAACCCAGAAATATCAAGGAAGTGCACATAAGAGTTCAAAGGCCACACGTGGATCAGCAGGTATCTCACTGCTCTGAAGGCAGAGCATCTCATGCAGGTAGCCACAGCCTGCACATACCCTAACCCAGATAAAGCCACAGAAAGCAGAACTCCACTGAAACAAAGCACCTCTCCTGGGAGCACCATGGCTCCACACCCCATTCATCCCTTCCCCATTCCTGCAGCTCCCACTCCCCCTGTAAGGGAGCCATCTGCCTTCCCCCTACCCCTTCCTGCTCCACCCACGGTGCAGCCTGCCTTGCCAAGAAGCAGACCTTCTGGTTCCTGGGCTGCAATCATAGCAGATTACTGGGTGAGTTTCTGCCAGAGGCCACAACTGCCTGACTCACTGCAGAAGATCTGTCCCCACCTCTGTCTGCTGTAGATACACACAGCTAAACAAGCTTCATCCTGGCAGGCAGCCTCCCAAAAGCCCAAGTCCCACTCTTCTCTTCCACGCACACCATCCACGTTCTGCTCAAAAACAAGAAATAAAGTAGTAGCCTGATTTTCCTTAAAAAAGTCCATTTATTGAAATTGTTTAAACACTTTATACAAGTTCCCAATACAAGCTTCTGCTCCCTGGCTCAGGGTTAATGCAAATACAAAAGCATAGACTTCATCAGCTCTTTAATGTGACCTGAGCTGCCACCTCCTAGGCAATTCCCCATGGAGAAGTGGAAGCCACGTGACCCAGTTCCAAGTACAGGCCATCAACAGCTCAAGCCTGAAGCCAATGCTCTGGTTGGTTTCTTTTAGTAACTTTATGCTGCGAAAGGTAAGACAGAGGTACAAGGCTTGTACAAACCACCAACACGACAGTGGTACACAGCTCAGCCAGAGGCTCTCCCTGTCTACAGAAGGAAATAAGAGATCTGATGCCTCTGAACACATACACAATTGTAAAGCCTGGTCAGAAGCAACCATTTTCCTTCTATACCTAAAGGCTGAGCTTTGGAGAAGTGGTACCACCCTTCTAGGAATTATGAGATTTAACTCCCAGGGTAAGTAAACACCAAGTTTACTGACTGACTGGGTGTTTCAGAGGAAGAGGTGGGAACATTTAATGAACTGCACGATTTCTTTTCTTTTGGATATGACTCAATATGCATGGATGGCTTTATCTTTAAAATGTTTGTTTCCGCTTCTTTGGTGAGTTTGGATTACAAGAAAACGCCATAAGCTTTGGATCAGTTTTCTTTCAATTTGCCTTCATATCATCACTGAAAGTGTTTAAAAGAAATACAGGATGGAATGGCAGCGTGTGAGGTATCCTTGGGGAAACATCAGGGAGTGGCAGTGCATCCAGTTTGGTTTAACAAAACTAGCTGCATAAGGCAAACTGAGACCAGTAAACTAAGCCCAAATGATCCAAGGAAAGAGGGAAGTGTTAAAAGCTGACCTGTAACACACAGAAGTGGATAAAGCTTCAACCTCAGCTACCAGGGTGGGAACATGAAGACAATTGCTGGCAGCACTCGGTGTCTAAGGAATAGCCCCACCAGAGACACACAGTGAAAACAGAAGGCAATCATTTTTCTTGAGCTCTTCCCTGGCACCAGGCAAACCTGCAGCTGCTTTGGGAGTCTGATAAACTTCTGTAGTTGCAACCTTACACTGCATCTTCCTTTGGCCAACAGCATGTCCACAGACAGTATGGATTTCTGTAAAGTCACTGCAATTTAATAGTGTCTGACCCTTTGTCTGCACAGAAAGCAGGGTGCTGTGCTGAAGATGATGCCCGTAAGACAGTACAAGAGTATTTTACATCTCTTCAAACATTCCTGCATTTAAAGTCTTTTCCCCGCAATTGTGTTTCCCCTTAAGCTATGGGTTTCATCATTTTGTATGGAATATATGTTCCTTTAATTTCTACACGCACCACGCTGGGCTCTAACTTAATGGGATATGGGACTGAATTGTTACCATCTATTTAAAAAAAAGCCTAAAAAAAGCACCAACATCCATCTATAAAAACAGTATCATTTTCCCTTTTACTCCCAAATACTAAACTTAACCCAAGCTTGGAGGTTTCATCTTTCCAGTGGCAATACCTATGAACCTAGGGTAGCCTTCCTCCACGGGCTGGGAGAGAAAGGAGAAGTTATGTCCAGTAGCAAAGAGGATTACAAAAATATACACATTTTTGGGAGAAGAGGAAGGTAGAACCTAGAGCCTGGACTCTGCTCAGGACAGTGGCATTACAGTGTCCTCTCCAAAATGCTTTCACTACCAGTGCTGGTGGCTCCTCTTCTTTGTTTCATTATACATAATCCTTCCCTGTGGAGGAGGCATTTTTTGGGTAGCCTCGGGTGGGTGGATATGAAGTTTCTCTCCGTGGACAGGAACAGCAGAGGAAGGATCCCCCAAGTATGGCCAGAGATGAAGCTGCCCAGCCGATGAAGAGAGCTGACCCAAACTCAAATCTGGGGGAAAAAGAAGGGAGAAAGTGAATAACACTGAAATGCAGAGGCATTACTCATAGTAACATTCACACAAAGCAGAAGGAAGCAGAAACTGGGATGGACATGGCTTCCTGCAAGGCAGCAGTTTGGAGCAGTCTGAGACTTTGTTGACCCTCAAACCCAGATCTTCACCATCAGGTAAGCTCAGTATTTTGAGTCACCCCACACAGCTGCAAGTGTGCAGGGTGTGAACTGACGCCAAGCTCTGCGCAAACCAGTAGTGGAAGAGAGTTGTAAAAGTCACATCAATTAAGTCTCTGTCAGTGATGAATTAAGTTTCTGTCAGTGATGCTGCCTTAACAGGAAGCCAAGACCTAAGAGCCATATGGATAATGTGGTCCCAACTCTTTCTGCAGTTTGAAGCCAATCCAGTTAGTTCAGAAAATTCCCTTTTTTTCTTTTGAGCTACTGCTACTCAAAACTAAGCCCTGTGAGCATTTGCCACACTAAACTATAGTGTCTTATACCCAAAGGGTCAGTACCTGGTGTTGACAGGGGTGAAAGGGTCATAAAAGGCCCGAGCCACTCTGTTGCCATACCACGATGTGGCCACCAATGCTGCCAGACCTGCACATAAAGGGAACATAATGTCATGGTTAAAGCAGGACTGCCTTTCACTGAAGCAGGGGCCAAGGCAGCTCTGCTAACAGATATTGAAGGCATGAAGTCCACAGAGACAGAGTGTAATGCCAGTGCCAATAGACCCATTTGATGCCTCAGTCAGCCAGAGCTACTGTGCTCAAAGTCTCCCAAGACCAAAATGCCATCTAGGAAATAGCACATTTAACACTAGGCACATCTGTGTATTACCAACCTGAAATGATGAAGATCACCCCACCAAAGACAGCCATCCGCATTTTCTTGACCTGGTCATCTTCCATGCACTTCATGCATTTCATGCCAGTCACAGCAACAAACAAAGCCACGAGCCCCAGGAGTATTGCAGCCACCATCAAAGCCCTCGTGGCCTGCAGACTGCCTGGAAGACATGAGGATTTGAGTTACCACAAAGAAAACTCAAAATACAAATAGAAATTGAAATTACTGGCTCAGTAATCATGTGCCAAAATACTCCTATTCCCTGTTACGCAGGATACATCCAAGCAAGACACTCCTTTTTAGCTTTGGTCTCAAGACTGTCATGAATCAGGATCAGAGAACTCTCAGCCTCTTCTAAAGTGCATGGCAAACAAGGGCATGCAGCCTTTCTGCAGGAAATGACCTGGGAATTGCCCTCAGACATCTTTTCTTCCTTGATCATTTGAATCCCAATTGGAAGGACATACCTGTTTATCAAAAGAAGTATTCAGATTTAGGCTCTAGCTTGACAAAGCACTTAAGCACACGTTTTAATATGAATAGTGCCATACATATGAATAGTACCACAGCAGACAACAAGGCCCCTTTACTGCTCAACACTTCCAAAACCTGTCTTTTATACAAATAACTCAGTACCGATTTAGATTTTTTTTCGTGCTAAATTCTCAGTTTGAACCCCAGAGGGTACAAAAATACAATTGCAACAAAACCAGGATTTTCCCAGCCCACTGAAAAATAGAGTGTTTTCTACCTAAAATATTTGGCTTAGTTGACTCAAATGCTTCAAGAGCCTCTTGTGCTTTTGAAGAGTTGGGGCATGGGGTGATGCCTCCCACACTCAAGTGCTGAATTTGCCCTGAGTTCTCAGAAGACAGACTTGATGTACTTTATCCAAGATTTGGTTTTATACGGACTCAGCTGAAAGCATAGACACACTAACCCTGTGAATGTGAGTTACTGAACTCGAATTTTCTTGCTACCAAAGAAGAAAGAAAAATAATTAAAGTCATTACTAAAAAAACCTCACGTGACAAAACATCTGACTAGCAGTGAAATAAGAACCTGAGCTTTATTGTCTCGCAAATCAGGTTTGTTTGAACGGCATGGATTTTAATATACAGTCCTGTAAAGACCTGGATACAAACAGGGCTGGTTAATAAAAGGAATAAGCTCCCAGGAGCACGCTGTAACCCAGGCAGCACAAGTGTCCCCCGACACAGAAGGTTATCTAGCAGTGACACAGGTACAAGCAAAGTATCACAAGAATCTTTCCCACATCTGGAGCTCACCTCTCAAAACACCCTGACTACCTCCTGCTAGAGCTCTGCAAAGCACTTCAGGCTTGGAAATTGCAAGATTTAAGCCTATAACAGAGCAACTTCACACTCAGTCAATGCTGGTATGGGAACCCATCTGAGTCCCTGATATAACAATGGGCTCTCTGGCTCAATCTGAAACTCAGGAGTTCAGAGCCGGCATTGGTAGGGAGGGGGGCAAAGCCTCACACCCATCCTCTGCAGTTTCTTTACTACACTTTGCCCCACAGCACGGCTTGTGCAGGAAAATTCCTGTGACACACATCAAAACCAGGGTGGGTGACTCCAGTTTTCTGGGTCTGCCCCTTCACACACAATCTTATTGTTTTGTAAAGAGATTATGAAAATAATTACAAACAATACAATTAAAAGGCAATATTCAGAGCAATAGGAAGCAACACTTTCATAAGATGAGTCTTGGCTTTCTCAAGGAAAAAAGTCCCTCAGTCAGCTTGGCTAATGTTATCTTGATTCTTTCAAAGGTGAAGGTGACACACCTCCGCACCCCCCAGGTGTTAATCAAAACCCATCTGCTGCACTGATTGCAGAAACCCATTAACAAAGCCATTTGTCACTTAAGCATAAATCACCACAGCAGTATCCAAACTCGTTTTTAATTGATTTATCTATAATGTTAGAGATTACACTCCAAAAGTAATTTCTATCTTACAAAAGTAATGCCAACTTTCAGAAAGACTTCAGCTGACAAATTACCACCCAGGAAGCCAATTCAGCTGCCATACATTTAAGGCTAAATTGTGGCCTATTGCAGCAACTCTGACGAGGCCAATGGCTGAATACTATTTTTACTTAGCATATGAATGGGTATTTTCTGCAGAGATAAGACAAACCTGTTTCATCAAGACTACAGTAAATTGGGCTCAGTCTTGCCGCATGAGAAATTTCTTTATAGGAGAGAGTTTTGAAAGTTCTTTCACGAAGCTGGAAACAGGCAATGCTATCTCTAAAAACTAGAATCTACTTAAAAGGGTGGGAAGAGATCTCTCACCTTGAAACATGATGCTAAGAAACAAACATAGGAAAATGCTGGAAAATGTTTCTATGACCTCTGAAGACCTAGCTATGAAAGCTGCTAAAATCTCAAGATGTGTAAGTATTAACTGGGTGCATGCCACGGCACAACAGCTTTGCAGAAACAGTTGAACAAAACAAAGCATTGTGAGCATTTCCCAGAGCTGGCTTCTCTCAGCAGAGTCTCGGAGAACATCTCCTGGTGCCCTCACCCCTTCCTCATGTACAGCTCAATGGCACAGGAGGACAGAAGCATTTGGGAAACTTGCAGTAGGACAGAAAAACAGGTTGAAGCATTTGCAGAACATACTGTTCCTTTATCCCAAGAAGCTGTAATGCCACATGGCTGTATTAGCCAACCACCCTCCACCCGCCCGCCCTGTGCTCAGAGCACAGGCTGGGAGGTGGCGTTTTTGTCCTCCTTCCACTTTTGCAATGTGTGCAGTGCACTGACCACAGTTAATCATCACACAAGCTACTAGTTATTAACTACACATTAACAGCCCTGTTGTCAATGGAAGCTTCACATCCAGAGGCTGGGAAAGCTAGTTTAATAATAGTTCTGTTGTTCACATGGGCCTTTCCAGGTGCTTTAAAAATCCAAAATTATACAAGTATACTATTGTCTTGACCTGCTAAACAGGACCGGCTACCGACGGCAAGTAGAAGTACTCCACAGCAATTTAACTTTATGACTTCTACCATATTAGAGACAACAGGATTTCCCTCACACTCCTTGCTGCTGCAACTGTCTTGCCAACAGGAACAGGAAAGCTCAGGCAGACTCAGGAGCCCTTGGGGAAAAAACAGTCCTGTACAAGGTGAGACAAACTGGCCTGGCACCCAACAACACCTGTCAGATGGCAACAGTATTTTGTCAATATAAACCAGTATTGACTTGGAAGCCAAGCCTTTTTGTTGCTGGTTAGTAATGAGAGACAGCCTGAAAAGCCTGCAGCAAGAAAGCAGCAAGGACTGAAGAACAGAGGCTTAAAACTACTGTTGACAGTTAATAACAAATGTGTATTCTGCAAGGCTTATAATACCACAAGTTCACAAACATGCTGCTGCAGCTCATACCTGTTTCACATAATAAACCCTACTTGTTTTAAAAACATGCCAACAAATAGTTTTGACTTATTGTTAGTGGGTTTGGACACAAACTACCTGATGCAGTTTATCTGAAGCCTACTTCTTCCTTCCCACAACTACCATTAACTGACACAGAAGTAATTGCTGGTAACTGCTTAGTTATACATAATATACATAAAATACTTCAGAAGTACTTTACCTGCAGATGTTTGAGGGTTTTTTTTTTCTATCGTCACATTTCCTTATTTAATCTGTTTATGTCATTTACGTTACAGAAAAGCTGTTGGGAAAGTGCCATAGGATTTTTGTAATGCCTGTTTGTAATGCAAAACTGCTGTAATGGCTCTGTGTGCAGATTATTCTCTGATAGGGATGCTCATTGACTGCCTTACTTGTATTTAAAATATGGACTTTTCTTTCCCTTCCCACGGGCCTCCACGCAACCAACTGATGACAGAATACCAGTGAAACAGATGCTGTGCAGCTCCCTCTAATCTCTGCAAGTGAAGTTCCCCGGGAGTTACAAGCAGCTCCACAGTGTAGGAAGCAGATTACACCATCCACCTCCAAGAACAGTCAGCAGCCTTCAAAGCCTTCCCACCCGGGCTCATGAAAGCTGGATCCCCTGGAACGAGCGGGATCCCAGATCCTTCTGGTCGGCCCTGACAGCATGTGAAAGTTACTATTGTGATCTCAGCTTCAGGGGTGGCCAGCAAACATCTCTCTCACTTGCAGTCATTCTCACTGCACCCAAAAGCTACTAATGGCTTGGAGGCTTTCAACTCCCTTACCAGACCCTGCAAAGGCCCACCCTGCATACCCATCACCTTCAAAGCACCCCACCACAAGTTTAGAAGACTGTACAGACGAATCTAGGCAAGACAGGGACTCTGGGTCATGTTCCTTGACAAAATGGGAAGGGTGGGAAGTCCTCACTGCATGTCCAGTGCAAAAGCAGCAAGTTCAGTAGATGACCGTGGCCTTGTACTCTGCTTACCAGAAAGCAGGAAAGGTGCAATGCCCTCCTACACTCACTGAGAAAGGGTGGTGCTAAGACAGGCAGCACATGGTACCACCATTTCCAGATTCCTGGTCAAAGGAGACCAGGGCAGCCTGTTTTCCCACGAAGCCTGGAAATTCCCTTACCAAGAGATTTAGTAACACATAGTAATACCAGCTACTAAAGCTGCTTAGAAGCTGCTTGTATAGCAATAAAGCCAGTGTATTGCAACAGACTCCCATCCCCTCTTGCAGAGGCACCAGGGCACACAAACAGCCTCGGTGGCATTCCAAGTAACCCTCTACCTTTACAAAACCAGCACAAGTGAGACTGTTTTATCAGTCAATCATGATTTTTCATGAGGAAGGAACAGGGATTGAGAAACACAGTAGGAAATTAACCCTTAACCCACATGAAAGCACAGATACCAGCAGGTTCTACCTGCTTACTCCAGATCTTAAGATGGAGAATTGGACACATGCCCTTCATGCTTTGTCCCTCCCTGGGCCACCCTCCCCACTCCCCCACCATCACAACTGACCTACGGTAACCTGAGCATGAACCCTTCCTTCCCCCCACCCATTCTCTTCCCCAGCTCCTGGAACAGGCTGAGCCACGATGATAAAGTGTAAGAGGGAAGATTTCACATTTCAGCGATGCTGCTTGACCCAGAGAGTATTCAAACCCTTGTTTATTTTCTGGGCTAGGGCACAAAGGCTCATTGTGGATGTACCAGGTTTGGTGATGAAGTGATAGATGAGTCTCAGCTTGTCTCAAGCACAGAACCTCTCCCAGCAAAACCAAACAGGGCGATGAGTATCTTACACTAAAACAGCCTAGACAGGACCCAGAACAATCTCTGCTCAGAATAGGAGAATGTGGTTAGGTGGAGCTGAAATGTTTCAGAGACAGGTACCAGGAGTCCTACATCCTCCTCTCTGAGACCATCCCCCTGAGACCCCGAGGAGCACAAAGCTGAGCTAAGCTCCATGGACCATGCTGGAGGGCCACAAGAACAATGCTGAGGCTGTGCAACAAAGCCTTGTTGCAAGAGTGGCATTTGTTGCCTCTATGTCTGCGTGTGGCCACGCACTGCTTTTCACGTAAGCCAGCAAAACGCAGCCTTTCTATTGCCTGAATAGGGGCAGTGACATAAGCCCTCAGCTGAACACAGCTGCGGGAGAAGTGCCAGCATGGGTGCACTCCAGCAGTGTGCCCACACGGGAAGCTTGAGGCCCCTCACTTGATTAATGGTGCTCATCAGCTTGTTCCAACCCCACCTCTGCCTTGGACCAATGCAGAATCGATCCAAGCAGCCAAACACTGACACATCCAGAGGAACGGCAACAGCTACCAGATACCCAAAAGTTTGCTGGCAAAGCCTTCCAGCATTCTCACAACCATGACTTAGTGCGGGTGTGAGAAGGTTCAGTCCTTTCCACAAGGACAAAGTAATTACAGATGTGAGCCTCTCCCATCAGCTCACGAAGCTCTGACATGTGAAGAAGCTGTGGCAGGAAAGCGTGGCCAGGCAGTTCTGCTCACACAGCTGTACCACCTTCCACCTTCACCAGAACACAGACAAATGCAGCAAGGGAGCTCTCTCCCCTGCACCTGTCCGGGGGTGCGGCTGTCGCTATAGATGGGTTTGGATTGGATTTTTTTTTTTTTTTTTTGCACCTCCACCCAAACCAGCGCTGCTGGTCCCTGCCCGTGCCTATGTGGCTGTAAAACCTTGAAGGCACACCGGGAGGGAAAACGGCAGATAACGTGATAACGTTTACGCCCCCAGGCACGATCTGCTTTCAAGCGGGAAAGGCACAACCTAAGCAAGCTTAGGGATCGAAAAAACGAGGGGCCCTTTTGCCAGCCCTCACTGCTTTTCCCAATGAGGGTAACATCCCCTGCGATTTCCCTGTTTCCTGGGAATTCTCAAGCATGCTGTCCTGCAGGGCCAGGGAGCTCTGCGAGAACACAAAAGGCGGCACACATACTACGAGCTCAGCCTTGGTCCTTGGCACCTCCCTCCCCCGTAGCCGTAAAAGAGAAGAGCCCGTATTGTTCGCTGGACAAAGGTGAGGGAAGCAGCTGGTTTCGGTGCTCAACCATCAATGGGACAGGTCTGGAAGGCCTCGGGCAGGTTTCTGGGAGTCTGTTCTCGGCGGGTTCCGCAGTTGATTCCGCCGGCAGGTCTCATTAACAGCACAATGGGCTGCGCACAGCCCCCGAGGCAAGGTTACCTTTCGCAACCCATCTAGGAGGTGGATGGAGATTCCTCAGCCCTGCTGGCACCTTGGCCCCCCACCCCCAGTGAGAGATAAGAGGCTTGAAGCAGAGCTTACACATAATTACCACTCAAAGCACCCCGGACTGTGTGCTCAGCCCTGCCCCGATTAGCTCAGCCCCGCACCCCGCGAGTGCCAAGTGGGTGCGCAGCACTCCCTGTAGGAGCAATCCGCACCTCTGCGGGGCCCACGGGCGTTCAGAGCAGGGGAGCACGAGGGACTGATGCGGGCTGGCCGCGAAAGTGGGGCGGGGGTGTCCGACTTCACTGCGTGACACACAGGAAGGGCTGGTGACAATCGGACTTGGGGACACTCCCCACGGTCTTCGGTTTACGTGAAACTGCCTCCTCAAATATTTCGGGAAAGAGAAGGTGACCAAGGTGGTAATTATTATTTTATTAATTAGGGAAGGATGAAGGACTAGGGATGAGGCGAGGGATACTGAGAAAAGAATACTTTTTTTGGGTATCGGTAAAGTTTTCTTCGCCAGCGCTCTAGAAATGGCCCTCGCTTCGGGCTCCAGCTCGGCATGAGCATCCCGAGTGACACCCTAGCCAGCCTGGCCGATACCCCAGTGACACCCCAGCCAGTCGGGCTGCAGCTGCTGCCTACATGAAATGGCTTCACCGTCCCACGACAAGACAAGAGACTTAAGATTACCTTGACGTACTGGTCTGCCTAAAAACTGCAGGCAGTGCTACCTGGGCAGGAGGCCAGCTCACCTGCCAGTCCTCTGCTTAACAACTCCACGGGAGCAGCAGCGACTTTCCCAGAGAACAAAAGACCGAAACACTCAAAGGCAAACAGGACCCGCATTCTAAAAGCCCACTCCGGCCCCGCTGCTGAGCTCCGTTCCCTCTAAGCCGTTCCTAGTCCTTGGCTGAACCTCTACAGCCAAAAGCTTCTGGTCACAAACACACCTCCCGGGACCTTTGCCAGGGGGAAAACGGGCAGCCAGCGTGCGGGCAGGGGGCTGCGGGGCGTCCCCGGCTCCCTGCTCGAGGGTCGCCCCGCCGAGCGCTCCCGCTCCCCGCCGGGGAGGCGGCACTGCCCAGGGTGCCCCAAAGGACAGTCACTGTAGAGTCACCCTCAGCTGCGGCGGGGAGAGCCACGGGGGGACCCCAAGAGACACGCGTCCGACCCCCGACAGGATGAACCGTCACCGAAGAGAGGGGGACCCCGAGCCCTGCACCTTGAGACCCGAAGGGCCAGGCTGCGTAATTCCAGAGGGACAGAGACCGTGAGACCCGACAGCAACAACACCCGACCGCGACAGGCACTTGGGATGGGT
This sequence comes from Oxyruncus cristatus, assembly GCA_013399855.1. NCBI lineage: Eukaryota > Metazoa > Chordata > Aves > Passeriformes > Cotingidae > Oxyruncus > Oxyruncus cristatus. The sequence continues at coordinate 401,498 of VXAY01007256.1, forward strand.
GGGAGGGACGACACACGCACGACGACGGCGGAGAGGGGACACTGGACGTGCAACAGGGCTGGCAATCCCAGTCCAGGCACTTCAGCTGAGCTTCGACGCGACCGACACCGCCGTGGGGTGGCGACCCCACGGGGCTGGAAACCCCAGCCCCGACCGAAGGGGCACCGGGGCGGAGGCACGGCCCCGACGGGACGGGCGCTCCCAGCCCCCTCACAGCCCAAGCCCCAACTTACCCTCCAGCTTGAGCAGCGAGTCGTACACCTTGCACTGGATCTGCCCCGTGCTCTGCATGGCGCACGACATCCACAGCCCCTCGTAGAGCGCCTGGGCCGTGACGATGTTGTCCCCCGCGTAGGATGCCATCTTCCACTGGGGCATGGCGGTGCTGATGATGATGCCGATCCAGCCCAGGAAGGCCAGCACGAAGCCCAGGAGCTGCAGCCCTCCGCTGGCCATGTCTGGGGTGGGGACGGGGACAAGTGGCTGCGAGGGGACCGGGAGCGCGCGCCCGCTCCGCTCGGCTCGGCTCTGCTCTGCCGCCCGCGCGCCGCCCCGCGCGCCTCTTAAGCCCGCGCACAGCGCGCCCCNCCTCTCGTGGTTGCAGCGTCGGGGGGATGTTCACACCCCGCCCCACCCAGGGAGTGACACCACCTCCCGCCCCCCGTCAGGGTTTCCCCGTGATCCGCAGTCTCTTCTCAGCCCCACGCCCCCACAGACCCTCTTCGCCCTCCACCTCGCTCCGGAGAAACGGCTGATGGGAGCGGTCCCTGCTGTCCCCCACTGGATACTTTGGCCCTCTTGGAGGTTTTTGGCACCTGGTTGTGCTCATGGGTCTTCCCCTCCCCGCCTAGAGCTGGGGATCCAGAGAACACGAACCCCTCCACTCAGCTTCCTCGGGATTGGCAGCCCGCTGCAGTCGTTTATGTGTTGGAGCTGTAAACTTCACCTTCCGTCAGGCACCTTCCCTCCCTGAGCCAGCGCACACTGGATGGGAAAGTGGAGATGGGGCTGTGCCAGTACCATCTGGCACAGCCGGTGTCTGTGTGACCGACTTCCCCAGCCCACCCCAGTGCTGCCAGGCAAGGCAGGGGTCATTTCCCACCTGGCAGACTCTCTGCCGGGCTCCCTGGACACGCCGCACACGTGGGGATAATTGGCTGCAGACGAGGCAGTAGAACAATCATGGGAATTATGAGTACTGTGATTTTAAAGGGCTTTCAGGGAGGCAGCTGTGCAAACACTCATCATCCATGTACAAATCCAAACTTTTGAACCAACCATTTTAGTAAGGATGATGTACTGTACACCTTTGCATTACCAGACTTCTCATTACTGGGAGAAATTTCGATTTTTGAATGCTTCACTGATTTACTAAGGTTTATTGAAACTAGGGGATTACAGAGAAGGAAGGAGTGTCCTCTCTCTTGGGCGTGTGTTTGTCCAGTTACTATAGTTCCCCTTTCTCCTGCGTGGATATTTGAATATTGACAAATACAGACTCAGAATAGGCAAAGTGAGGAAATATTGTCTCCTTCAGAGGGCATGGGCTGGGTGGTGCTGCCTGCCTTCACCACGGGCTGGATGGAAGGGACGTTCAGCCTGGACCTGCTGTAATCCCAAACTCTGAGATAAACAGGTGGTAATTCCTGATAAAGGTCTTGCTGGAGGTAGAGATGGGGTTGCATTGTTTTGACACCGTGGTTTGCTGCATTCTGATGACTTAAGAGGTTTTGCTGGAGCTGCTTCCCGAGATTTGCAAACAGACAAACAAACAGATTCGTGATTACCTGACCCGTTCTGTGCAATGCCGGGGAGGGGGGGGGGGGCGGGGCGTAAAGGGGGGGAAAAACAACTGCAATCTCGCCCCATGGGGCAGAGACACAGCAAGGCTGGTTTGCTCGGAAAACACTTGCGGCTGCCGGTCCCCAGCGTCCCGGCAGCAGCGTTGGTGTGAGGAAATCCATCCTAGTTACCCGGTAGCAAACTTTTCCAGTAATGTGCTTTTTCACTCTTGAAGCAATAGGGAGCTGTGAATCTGCAGCTGAAGAAACGGTATCTCTGTGGACCACAGTTTTATAGTTCTGGAGTGAGGAAGAAGAAAGCAGCGAAGTTTTGTATTGGCAAGGCAGAGATAACAAAGTAGATGCGTTTCTCTACGTATTCATGGAGAACTCCCTGAGACACAGGCAGCAGAGAAAGCAGCATGGTGCTGGCTCTTGGAGCTGATTCCTGTGAGGAACAATTCCTTGCCCAGTGAAGAGGCAGGGCAGAAACCCATGCAGACCGGAGGAAAACAGATTTAGGAGTGTCTGGATTTGATCACTGACATCTGCACAGCCATATCAGTCCAACAGTGTCCATCTGCAAAGGAATGTGCAGTTTCCCCAGTGCTTCAGAGCGTTGAACTGACTCACCCCTTTCCTGATCCTCCTGACACCCCCCACCCCCGACAGACTGGGCAGCTCCTCACTGACTCCTGCAGTCTAAGGTCAGCTCTGGGCAGGGTTACAAGTTCCAAAGACACTTTTAGCAGATTTAGATCCTTTGGCTACTGGCTCTGAGCAGTCAGGAGGGGGAACAGAGATGTTCTGTATGGGAAGGACTTGGACTTTCTACTGAACCTTCTAGGAAGGTACAGGGAGGCGTCCTGGGTGGCAACAATCGGATTGCACTTGCACTGGGAGGGACATCAAGAGTGGTCTTGAGAACACGCATGCAGCAGGCATGTGATGCATGATGCAGCACCCTGACAATGCTGCTGGGTTTTAGAATGACTGCAATCCATGACCACCCTGTACTTGGGAAGAGTAGGGCTTCAGGGGTATCCTTCAGGCCAGTTTGTGCCAAATCTGTCTATAGTGTGAGTCTGACTGCTTGGACATACAGTAGGACATCACGTGTCCTCAGTTTCTTTCCCTTCCACAAAGCCATAGAACTTAGAGTGGAGACAGCCATATTTTGTGAGGGGTACTGAGGGATTAGGGTACACACCTGCCTGGAGATGGGTGCTGTGCTCCTGCGGGGCTGTACAGCCTTCCTATTGCTCCTCTGTCCCTGATGGGTGCTGCACTGGGCAGTGTTACTGGGTGACAGAATGGCCTTGGGTCAAACAAAGCCAATGAAAGGCAATAGTGACATACATCCATGTGCTCTTGGACCTCCCACAGACCTCGTACACTGCAGCACAGGTGTGCCTTTGTGCACACCTTCTAGGCACAAATTCAGTGGCTGCATCTTGCTTTGTGGAAATGAGAGTTTGAAGACAAGTTGCTCATGTCTCTTTGACCATGGAACATCCCTGACAACCCATACGAAGTCCCCTCATGCACAGAGTGCCAGCTTCATGAACACCTAATTTATATTTTGCTTTCTAAGGACAATTTGAGGTTGATACTTATTACTCACACTTCATGAAAGATTTCAAAACTCAGCAATTATTTCTGTCAAATCATCACAAGGAATTTAAGATAAAGACTGAAACTACACTATTCCCCTTCATCATTCATCAGTGTTCTCAGTGCTCTGGAATTTGCAGTGAATTTTACAGTATCCCTAAGAGCATCTAGTCTCCTCTTCTGAACTTCCTTTCTTTCTTTGAGACATGAAATATCTTATTTCTTTTATTTGGATGATTTTCTGCACTGCTTCAATGGGCAAAATAAACCTTCCTTTTATTAAATAATCACTGTCTTTCCTCCTCTGCTTAAGGGTTTGTTTGTTTTATTTTGGGGTTTTTTATTGGAAGTCCCAGAGGGTTTTCACTCTATTTTCACCTCGTATTTCTACCTAACTTTGGGAAATACTGTTCCTTCAGATCATTCATCTCAGCTGGAAGACCTGGGTTTATCCAAGATGTTGCAATCTTCTCTGTATTTCTCTAGGCTAAAGGTACTCCACTAGTGACAGTCCTTAGTGATTGGCCTGTTCTTAAGTAAACATGTGAATATTAATTTTTTTTCCCTTTACGAAGCAGGATCAAGTGAGAAGAGGCATGTGCATGGACAGTGGCTGAAATCAAACTGGAATGTTTCCGTCTGCAGCTAGACAGACTCCTCTAGTTGTTCACAGAGATAGTCCTTGTGTCCAACAACCCTGGCTGCACTGGCCAAATGCCTAACACCTTGGTCATGTCACTCCTTTGGGTGTTGTTAGTCAGAGAGCAGCCTCTCCACTGTACTCAGCAGAGATCTGAGCTCTGTGGGTAGTAAATGATACCTGTTTCCTTTTCTGGCAAAAACAAGCTTTAACACTTGCCAGGACTTGCAGGTGAGCAGCCTGGTTTCCTTTTCTCTCAGACATTTCTCGGGCAAGGTTTCACTATGCAATGCCCACGTTCGGGGAGCATTGGCTCACATGTGATTTTCTGCCCTCATATCCCCTAAACTTGGCCCCCAGCCTGCCCTGAATTCATCCTTTAGCTAAAGCTCATGTATTGGGCGGGGGTGGGGAATCTAATTCTAAGTTATTGTAAGTGTGGGCAGGTGCACAGAGCAGGCACAGCTGCATTTTCATGGTTTCAGAGTGAAGGCACAAGCGAGACAACTGGATGAGAAAATGGGAATGGCCAGACAACATCGCCTCAGCCCACTGTTTCTGGTGGCAGCCAGTTGTAGAGCCAGGGAATAACACAAGCACATAGTGACCCTTCCCGAAAATGTGTTACAGCCCACCCTGATCCACGTCTGAATATATCCTGAGCCAGTACCAGTACTTTCAACTTTAATTTTACACACTCGATTACTTCTCCATAAATTCAGCTGTTTGTTTTTTGAAACTTCTGGCACCTGCAGCATTCTGCAGCAAGGAGTTCTGCAGGTTTATTCTGTGATTTACAAGAAAGTACAACTTTTTGTTTCTTTTGAACCCTATGACTTCCTGTTTCACTTGATGTCCCAAATTTTCTGGAGGAAAAGGGCAGACTGGTGGGACCACATGCTTTTAGCTCTAGTTTACCTTGTCTAGAAAAAAACTTAAAAAGACTTTCTTGTTTATCTGCAATCTGCTTTTTCTTCTCTCTCTCCCACTTACTCCATCCAGGAGAAACACTCCTGCTGAATCTTAGGTCCAAGCACTTTTGCAGGCAGCGCCCAGATGTCTTTGCCCAGATGTCAGGAGGATCTAAGACCTCTGCAAATCTTCCCTGGGATTAGTCAGGATTGTGTCCAGCCCAGTCTGCAGTGAGGGGCAGACGTTGTGTTTGACCATGGTAGCAGCTGAAGCAGCCAAAGATCACAGCTTGCAGGGCTGCAGAGAACAGCAACACAGAGAAAGCTTAACCCTTCATCTGCTGCTCCCTGTTGTAGGGCTGCCATTCAGTAAAAAGTTTTAAAAAAAGGTTGTTGCAGAAGAATTCCTTCAAATTACTCTTATTGCCTAAAAGGCCACAGGACAGTGAACAACACCAAAACCAGAGCTTTTACGTGCACAGCTGAATTGAAATCTCCATTTCCAGGAGGAAAGCTCAGATTTCCTCTTTGGTATTGAAATCTGTGGTTTATGGAGGCAGCATCAGTTAGAGGGACTGACAAGACTGACTTGATACTGACTACACACAGTAAATATTTACTGAAAGTATTTGAAGTGGGCTGTATGAATTATTCCTTCTCAAATGCTGTGGGACAGAAACAGCATAAACCTCTCTGTGTTTGGTCAGCAGACATGACCTGGAATTTCTAATCTGCTGGAGATAAACCAAGCTAATTATCAACCCTCTTCTTGCAGTCACTCAAACATTCACATTTCCCCACCGGCTGTAATAAAGTTACAGTTTCGGGAGTAATTTCATTCTACTCTTCACATGATGGATTTCATCTGGCTGTAGTTAAAATGTGCTTATATATAACACACTGAAGTTGTGTGAGGCTGGCTGAGCTCCTGACTTCTCCTCCAAACCACTCTCTGCTGAGGGCTTAGAAAGGGATCGAGTCTTCTCCCGGCTTCTCATTTTTCACCTGTTCCCTTTGTTTTTTTCTCCTCTCCTGAGTCAGCAACCCACAAATGACTGCAAGGCCCAAGACTGTGCCTCAGAATGCCCCAGAACACTGAAATCATTCTCGTCTGTAAATAAATGGTTTTGGCATGTGTAAAGCTGCCCTGTGTGTGTCATTACCCACAGCTCGCAGGTCACCGGGCTTGCCTGTGCAAGGCAGTGAGCTGCTGAGAAATAAAGGTGGTCCTGCACTTGGCTGCTCACATATTGTTTCCCAAAGTGATACTGGAAGCACTGACAGAGATTCCACGGCACGAAACCCATCCCTTAAAGGCCATGAGATTTGACCTGCATGGTAGGATTTGTTTTTGATTTTTCTATTTTAGTATTGTTCTTTCACTGGACATTCTGTACCAGAGGCCAGAGAGAAAACAAAAGTCAGACACAGTCAAAGTACTGGAAACAATGAGTTTCGTAGTACTAGAGAGGTAATGGTGGGAAAAGCAGGGAGTTACTATATGCTGTAGGTAGAAGGTAGTGCTACATCATATCATCAACAAATGTCATTTTCAAAATGTATGAAACTAATCCTGGTTTCAGATGATGGGACAAGTGTGGTGAGGCATCTAGGGAAGAGGTTCAGCAGTGAAGTGGCAGGTGAAGAGTGTGCCTTGTTGGAAGGGTCAACCACAAAGTGTGGCCACTTTCCCCACCATGTGCCACTAGGATCAGGTGGAGCACAGCAGCTCCTGCTGTCAGAGTCCCAGGGCAGGAGAGGGGGAGCAGTGAGAATAAATGAGACCCAGGCCTGACTAAGAGAGAGAGGCAGATCCACGTGTGTCTGAGTGTCATACTCAAGTGCATAAGCCATGAGAGATGTGCACCAAGGTCCTGACAAGATAAAACAGATGCCTGGTACTATCCATGGAAGAATTTTCTACGTGCAATTAGAAAAACATCTTTCAGATCCTCCAGTAAATGGGCTCTGTGAAGACCTAACCCCTGGCATGCACCCATGTAGTTTGCTGTCACCATGATCCTGATGCCTCCAAAGTCTTGGTCCTGATCCTCTAGGACCAGTTAGCAAGAATCACATTTCTACCCAAATCTCACCAAGTGTCCACCAGAAACTCGGTGGTGGCTGGTGTCTGGGCTCATTTATAATCTTGATGACCTAGTTATGGAATGAAAATCCCAAGACTTGCAAGAATTTGATCACCTGAAGAATCACCACTGAAAAATTTTTCTCTTTGGAGTAACCTCAGGTTGTTCTTCGTGAAATCACATGAAGGAAGGAGAGGGCATTGGATTGATATTACAAAGAGATAGGAGAAGGAAGGAGAGAAGATTCCTAATGACTAGATCTGAAGTCCTCCACAGGAACTGATGTTCAGACAGTACTGAAGACAGAGTTACCTCTGTGAAGTCAGTTACCACCATTTACATTGCTCAACCACCAAGCAAGTGAGCCATCAAGATCAAGCACCTGTGAGTCTGGTTTTGGGGCAACCTTCAAGCTGTATTCAGCATTTCAGAAATTACTCAAAGATTCTCATCCCAGGGTATGGCTATGTCTCACCTTTTTGTGCCTGGACCACAACCTCTATCCATTTCCTAAGCCCTTATGACATGTCAGATAATTGGTGCTGGGAAGATAAAGTGATCCAATGTCCTTCCTAGAAAGGCTCTGCCCTAAACCAGAGGAGTTTAAACTCTTGTAAGATTCTAGATCAGGCTGTTAGGGGCAATGTAAAGGTTAGCAGATTAAGTTTTAGGTCTTTTTTGGGTTGTTGAACTTAGTCCCTTTCACATGTTGCTAGGAATTCCTTCAGGGATCAGTAAGACCAAATCTATTTGTGATGTCCTTGGATGTTCAAACAATTCAAGATACAAAGATTACTGTGCTGTAGAAAATCTTATGACATGCCAGGACCAGTTAAGAACTGCTCAGCATCCTCACAGACATGCTGACCCTGTACAACCATCTTCCATCAAGGAATGTCTCTGGAAACTGAGAGGAGCAGAAAGATGTGATTTGTAAGTGTTGGCAATATGCATCAGTCCTCTTTAAGATACCAAAATCAGAGCCAGGTATTTCTGAAGTACGCAGAAGCTGCTGCTGTGACACACGTGGCTGGATTTTCCAGTGGGAAGCAGGGTTAAGCACTTAAAGAAGTGTTTAAATGTGGCCAGTTATTATAGTGCCTACATGGGAATGAAACTCTTGAAAAGCCTTTGCTAAGTGAAAGATCTATCTGCACTGAAAGCAGAGCTTGTGCATGCTCATGTGTGTAGACAGAGGAGGAGGAGGGAAGGAGCTTCTGCCCGGGACTTTCTAACACACCCTTCATCGTTAGGACAGGGAGAACACATTGGCAATCCAAGGTCATACTTCAATGCCTAGAGGGAATTTAAAACCCCAGTTATTTGGCTGGAGGTCAGAGGCTGAGGGTGTTTCTCTCTCAGCTGTGTCTCTCTGCTCATGAAAACTCCTCCTTAAGCTCCATGTACACAGAGGTTTTGCTGATGGGTGTTTCGGGAGCACTCTGGTGAGCCCACACCCTGTGCTGTTGACAAAAAAGGTGAAAACAAAGCCTAAGCCAGAAGGAGGAGGAGGGATGAAAGGAGAGCTTGGATGAGAAAGAGCACATCTCCATAAAGAAGACTGGACTGGACCCTATATGAACCCAGACCACCAGGGCAGAATAGGGACAGAATAGGAGAAAGAGGGAAAGAACATGCTGTGCTTTCCTCTCCTAATGCACAGAGAGGCTCCCATGTGAGGGAGAGGACAGGACAGCAGATTGAAGAGGAGAGGAAAGCTCTGAAGACACTCCCTGTATAAATGCCTTGGGTGAGATGAGCACTAAAATCATCCTCTGTTGCCTCCTGTCCCAGGGCTGGGACTGCAGCTCTGCCCATTCCTTAGTGATTCTGCCAAGGATTAGGCTGTCCTTTCCTTTCCTTCTTTCTCCTCCTCTATGTTTTTCCCTCCAGCCTACAGCACATCTTGCCTGCACGATGAAGGCAGAGAGTGATTATGTGTTTGTGAACCATGAGGGGCTCTGCTTATGCTAATTTGTTCAGCAGCAGGGGCAAAATATCCCTCCTCTGTCAGCTACCTGCACAAGAGGGCTGGAGTGAAGGGGTGGCCTTATAGGAGCCTTTGTTTGCAGTTGGCTTCTCCCCCTTGCCAGAGCCCGTCTGTGCACAGAGGGTACAGTGCCTCGGGGCGGGGGGGCAGACCTGGGGGTCACTCTGCATCAGTTCTGGGCAGTGTTGGATGTGTAGTTTGGATGCTGAGTATTAAACAAAAGGGGACAGTGTGGGGAGGAACTGGTGACAGGCAGACGGGCAGACACTGATTTTCAGAGAGTCGCAGCCCCAGAGCTCTGTGGGGAAAACTCCTTGCAGATCCTGTACCCAAATCATCTAACCGGGTCATCTAACCCAGCTCATCTAACCGGGTCTCAAAACTGTCCTGTGCTCATGGTCTGTGAATCACAGCAGCAACTGTTTTCCCTGAGCCTCAGCTATTGTCCTCCTTGGCTTTTTATAGTTGATCAAACATCCTGTTACCAGACTGTGCATTTCTAACCCCACAGTTACTTTTATCCCCTCCTCGATGAGGCTCTTAGAGGGTCTTTCATCACTCTCCGATAAGCAGGTTGGTGAGTAGCAGCGAGGGGCACAGAGGTATGAAACGGATGTGTCTTGTGAAGTGAGTCACAAGAGGGGGTGGATTCCAGCCAGGAGGGCCCTGCAGGGTAAAGCACACGTACGGCCCCTCTCAGATGAGGTGAGCCAGGGTCCTGAGGAGCAGCCAGAGCACAGACACAGTACAAACCACGGGACCTTTTTTCTTGTGGTTTTCTCTGGTACTCTGGAAAGAGCTCAGTATTTCCGCTGCTCTCCCTTCCCTTCCTGCAGGACAACTAATAGTGGTGCGGACCTTGTGCTTCACTTGCATTTTATCACGTTTGCATCGGGGCGCGGGAAAGTTCAGGCTCATACTGGGAAATGCACGCTTGAATGAGGATGACGCCGCTGGGACGTGGCAGGACATCAACAACCCCCGGGGTGTTGGGGACGAGGGCTGTGCGCTGGAACTAGTGACATGCCGAGAAAAGGTGTGTCTGATCCACTACCCAGATCCTCTGCCAATACACGCCCCGTGGAGCTGGTATGCAGTGACGGCATCGTATATTCTCTGGTTGCTTTCAGGAAACCCGAGTGGTCACACATGTTTTCACTGATAAGGATCTTGCCACGCCCAGGCAGAGAGTCCTGTCCCGGTCTTAAAGAGGAGCGGGATTGTGACTCCTTGCTCTCGATCTTAAGGCACTTAGTCAGGGCATCGTTTTCCTCAGCTCTAAAACGGGGTTAGTAATACATCGTTGAGATTATGTGTTTCTCAGGTGTGGGATGTCACAAGCAGCCATAAAACGAAATTTATTTTACTCTGAGAAGGTGCACAGTACTTTGAGACCCTGAAAAGGCTGCATTGAGATGCTTATTTTAGCTTTTATTGTGTTGGAGTGATTAGAAAAGCTGTTTTAAAGGACTGCATACAAGCATCACACCTGTGTGTATAGTATAAACAGACACAGACACACACAGAGTTAATCCTTTAAGATCATATCTACTAGAAAATACCTTTTCTTCCATATTTTCTATTAATCCCATATATTGCCTGCTTGAGAAGTCACAGGTTACTTGGAAATCTTAATATTTTCCATGGGGTTACTGAGCTAACACCAAGCTAAATCCCAGGGTTTTGTGACCATACGAACATGGCTGAAGTGGTACATTACAGTGACACACACTGCTCTGTAATTCATGTGTGTACACATCTCATGTCCAAGGGGCACTGCTCTGGAGATGAAGGCACTTAGAGGCCATAGATGGTGGTATATGAAGCAGGAGAATGGAGAGGGCACAACGAAGAGGGAGGAGGAGGAAGGATTTGGCAGACAAGCCCATGGAGAGGAAGGACTCTTAGGGAAACCCCTTCCACAGCTCTCTGTCACCTCTGACTCCTGAGCCATGCCCACTGGACAAGCCGCTGGCACTGAACACGAGTCACCTCACTGGCTGCTTGCCTGCTTGCAGTGAGGTCTGTATTTCGTGCATTAAAGCATCTTCACTTCCTTCTTGCTCAAGGCCCTCTGCTACACTATATATTAGACACTATGGAAGTAAAGGGACAACACAACCCTTCTGTGGTCACGGGACTGCGACCTCATTGGGGTGTTTCTGCAAGAATGGAATGTAGGTAGACAGATGACAACCAGTCATCCCAAGACTGGCAGTAGTTTCTATCTCTCTTTCCAACATAATAGCTTGGCTTTAACGGAGAGCACAGACCACCTTGTGTTAATGAGTAATAAAAGAACCCATAGTGCGTTCATTGCTGAGCTGGGGCTTTGTGTAGTCAAGGTGATAAGGCTGTTATGTTAGCAAAGTTTTGGTGCATCTATGCCATGCAAAGTAAAAGCCCAACAAGGCCAAGCTCTGACAGTTAAGTATTAGGATATCCTACTGCTTTTGTTAGTATCAAAGTACAGTTAGCATATGTAGTACAGCCTACAAATCCATTGGAAAGCTGCACTGAGTCATGTCAGCCAGGTTTTAGGCTACACAAAGACATCTTGGGAGGTTATTTTGGGAGAGCTGTTTTCCAAAGCTGAGGGGACATCTGTCATGCAAGTTCGGAAAGCAGACTATGATAAGAAACTGCAACAGACTTTGATTCAAGAAGATGCTGATTTATTTAAAATAAAGAGTATTAAACATGCACCTTGCCAGTTTCTACTGAATAAATAATATTGTATTCTTTCCAGTAACTCCATCAGATTCCATGGAACTGTTTGGACTTAAAGAAAGACCAGATACTGGATTAGCCTCTCCATTGGATGAAAAATCGCAAACCGTCCTCATTGTGTTGCACACACTGGAACAGTCTTATGCCGGGGAAAACTGGAGGATCCCGACCTGCTCTGCTGCTGAGGCCAGGATGGTCCTGAGCCCTGAGTTAGATGCAAATGGCTGGAGCCACTTCCTGTCCCCAGTGACTCATGCTCAGGGAAGCATTGGCATCCTGCTCTAGGAAGGGCCACTCTCCTGCCCTGCCCTGCAGGAAGCTGAACACAGGGAGCTGGCTGGAGCTGGGACAGCAACACAAATTGCTGGGCATATGGAAAATAAACAAGACTTGGCCATGACAGCAATGGAGAGATGAAGTGAAGCACATGCAGCCTTGGTACCTCACATGCTGCCTTCATCCCTTAGTGGAATTTGCTCCTTGTTTTCAAGTGGATGGACATTTGATGGGCTAAGCTGGAAGAACAGATTATGCTGTACCCATCAAAAGCTTAGAAACACCTCTCTGGTTATTACTGTGGCCCTACTCCTCCCCTGGGAGATTTTCACTTTCCACCTCTGTCAGGCTTTTATTGAGACATTTTCAGCATACACCAAGCAAGGAAAAATGACCCCTTTTTTTCCAGCTGGGCTTATCCTCTCTGAAATAGGCTCATGTTTGGGTACAGGACAGAATGAGAAGGCAGGGAGATTCATATGGCTATAATACATTTCCTGGCTAATCCAGGCTCTGTTATGGTCAAACTCAGGTCTTTCCACCTCTAATTCTGATAGTGGGAAGGCTCTCTCAGATTTCTCAGGCCTTTTCTGAGCTCACTTTTTCTGAGTTGCCATTAATAACAACTGACTAGAATAGCTTTTAAAAATGAGTGCAGACACAAGGTAATGAATACAGTGCAAGACAAGTATAGGAAGATCATGTATATTGTCAGTACCTGTCTCATATAAATGCAATCTATTTATATGTGTCTAATGAAAGCCATTATCCTTTATGGGACCTGTGTGGCCACTGCCGTGTCCCCATGGGTGAGAACTGTTAAAAACACAAATCTGTCCTTGTCACAGAAAGCCATGAAGTGAAAATCATGAAGGTTTATTTGACTTATACAGAAAACTCAGTGGAAAGCATCATATACATATAATCACATCAAGACAAGCAGCTGGCAAGGAAGGAAGAAGAAAAGTTTGTTACTTGTCAGCTTCTACAAATGGAATTAGGAAACAGAAAGCAGAAAGCTAAAGCATCAGAGTCTCCTGCATGTCCTGGCTTTATGACCTGGGACTTTCATTCTCCACTTAAGTCTCCCAAAGCATGTTCTGAGGATCTGTTCCATGGTGTGACCTCTGAGGAATACAGTGAGCCTGGGATCAAAGGTAAAAATTGTTCTCTCTGACAGTAAAACCGCCTCACGAGGTTATGATAGGAATTATATGGTTTATATATTGTAGGAATAATAAACTTCTCATTGCTACAGTATTTGGAGGGAAATCCTGGAGAAGAGGAAGCTTTGAGCAGTTCTGTAAAGGTACCGCTTGGCTCCATCTGGAGGTGAAAGCTGAGATGACAGACACCGTCAGCTTGGGCAAGGGACTGTAAGCGGAACTGAAAGCAGAGCAAGACCTGCTCCTCTGCCTTGTGTTGAAGATTTGCCCGCTCAAGGCAGTCTTTTGCTGCTTCTGTCTATACTAAAAAATAAAGATCATTGAGGATGCAGTGATTTCTGTGCCTTTGTACCTTTGGGGTGGGAGGAATTTCTAGTCCTACTCTCCCTTGGTATTCCTGAAAGGTGCTCTTAGAATCCTGATAGGTTTCTTAGCACTGCATGAGTGGAGACATAGAGAAGCTCCTAACAGAGCCCCAGCTTTCTGCCCCTCACAGCCTGTGTGATCCCTGATCATCCGGGGAGTCCCGCAGGGAAACAGGAAGGTTGCAATCACAGTAAGCTAGCAGGGAAAATCCAACAAACCGAAATCCTCCAGAATAGCACTGGCTTGAAAACTTCAGGATTTCCACATAGGAGCTGTACTCATGCCATGAACAAATTGAAGCTTGGGGCATGAGAAGCATTGAGGTTTAACTCAAATGCAGAACACAGAGCTCTGTATCTGAGCTGGGATGGTGGTTTGTGTTGGTTCTGAGGGCCCATGACCGCTACCTTTTCCCTTCCCTCTCCGGTAACATTCCTGCATTGAACTAGATCATCACTGCATCAGAGTGCATGGTAATCAAGCTATCTGGGATCTACACCAAGACAATTTACAGTTGCTTCCTGCTAAGGCGTGAACCAAAGAACAGGAATAAACATGTGTGTGCACCCGAGAGCTCTTCAGTGCTCAAAACTTCTGGCCTGAAGAACAAATTTTGATTCTCTTCTCTAATCCCTACTTTGACAAAACCTGCCATGATACCTGCTTTCCCTGCAAGTCCAGGACTCCATTTACCTGCATGTCACTTCTGCACAACGCCATTTCTCTTCAGTCAGGCATGACAAGAGCTGTAGCGGTGCAGGGCGGATTGGCTGCAGCAGCTCCCGTGGGCGCGCTCACCCCCCTCCTGCCCCCGTGGCAGGAGACCGCTGCTCCTGCAGCCATCACTAACACATGGCATCTGCACAAGTGAGAAGGTCCTGCTGTTCGTGGTCACTGGGAGAGGGTGGTGGTGACCTGGGACACTAAGGCTCTGGCTCTACCTCAGCTTTAAGAACAAGGCTGGGCACTGCTGTTCTCACTTCCCCTGGGTGTGCTGAGCACCTGCTGGCATGAGGTTTTTCTTCCAATATGTGGGCTGCTTTTTTGCTTTTTTCTCTGCTGGGTTTTTGATAACATCTACCTGGACAGACTGCTGGATGGTGAATGCTGATGACTCCCTGGAGGTAAGATTGGGGTGAGGAGAACCTGATGACCAAAACCAACGTGTCCTAGAGAGAGTTTGGTTCCTAGTGTCATTACTCCACTCTTATGTACTTTTTCCCTGTTGTACTGGATGAAAGTGGATGAACATGAGATTAATTACTGTGGCAAGAGCAGGAGGAAAGTGGTATTTTGTGTAGTTCTCTTTGCCAGGCTTTATTGTCCAGACTCTGCTCTTACTTAGTAAGTTCAAGAAAGGTCTACAGGCTCTAGGTTTGTATGTGCACGAACTTGAGTACAGTTATCATGTGTCTCCAGCCTGCATGGATATTTTGGAGATGTTTCTGGTTCTGTAGGTCAAACTTCTTGGTGGAAACATCCACCACGTACAACTGTGCTCTTTGTCTTTTTCTTAACAGCCGTTGAGCTACAGGGCTAGCAGAAATTTAAGGGGGCCATGGGGACTCAGTGACTTCTTGAACTTGTGCGGACAATAACGCTCTCATTTTAGAGAAAGGTACTGGCAAAAGTAAATTGCACATAAGGGAGAAGATTGCTGCTTACCTGCAAGGTGTGCCCCAAAGACTCCAGGCCGCCAATCATCACCGTTTCTGCAGCACTCAATACTGCAAATTTGTAATTTTCCCAACACAACCATCTATGTCTGTACATTCAAGGGCTGCACATCCACAGTGTGGGAATCTTCTCTCTGGCAAACTGGATACTTTATGCAGTGGAGGTGAAACACCTTCCAAGACAGAAAGTTTGGCTGAATATAGCAGGAAGAAACTTTCTATCTTCTGTTCAGCATAGGAAAACAGAAGACCTCCTCTTCACTCAGTGATTGCAATGCAGCATTTAGATCCATCACATGAAGTGGTGAATTATCTGAAGAAAGAAGGATGAAACTGATTATGAGAAGAACCCTTTTTTTTTTTTCTTTCTCTATGCCACAAGAAATCTTGATAATCTGACTGTCAATCCTACCCTGAAAGGTGTTTATAGATGCTGAAGTGGTGGTCCCAGATCTAATGCAGTGCAATTGCTGATGGTCAGTATGTCTGCTCAGTGAACCTCTTTACATGGAAAATAGTGTGCACCCAGTGATGCTGGATGGGATTTCACTTTTCATTTGGGAGCTGTTTCAGGTTTCTTTCAGGCATATGTGAATTGTCTGTAGTCAGATGAAGATATCAGTATACTCAGAAAACCCAAGTGAATTTGATTGTGAGGAAAATCAGAAGAGGAAAACCCAGCTCCTGAGCAAAGTGAGTCCAGGAAAGAACCAGTCCATTACCCTGAGGCTGTGTAACCTTGTCATCTTGGCACAAAGGCACCTGCTGATGGGCTGTCCGAAGTGCTCCATTAACACCCGGTTTGGTTATTAGCAGCCACTATTCTCACATTCCTGCTCTGAGTGTGAATACTAAACAATGGAGCAAAATGCCCCCAGCCTTAATACCTGACCACTGATCTCCTTAATGACCCTAATGACTCACTGCCTCTCTAAACAGGGAAATGCAGGTGGACTGTCCATGGCCAGAAAAGCCGTGGGGTCCACAATGGCTCTTGTTTTCTGCCGGAAAAAGGGTAAGTCAGGCAACTTTGACTCCAGGAGAAGGGAACTCCGTCCTTCAGCAGCTGTAGCTACTGGCTCTTGTCTGGTTGCTTGGCTTTGACCCTGGCCCCCAGCAGATGGGGAAGATGTGGTCCCTCACTGTGGTCCTACTGGAGAGGAGCAGCCCAGGAGGAAGAGGCCAGGGAGCACCAGGAGCAGCCACGTCCGGAGGGGCTTCAGGGGCCCTGGCCAGAGCTCAGCTCTCACAGCCTCTCACCTCCCCTTCAGAAACAACAGGTTACACCCACACAGAAAGTGGTTTAAGCTGATGACTCCTTGTGAAGCATCAAGACAAGGCTGGGTCAATTTTTGCAGCAGTTTGTACTAGAAAAAGCCCATAATGTGCTTCCCAACGAGCACTCCCTGTTGCAGGTGGATTATAAATATTGCCACTACTGTTACACACTGTCTGTTTTACTCTTGAGCTGGGCTTGTAATCATCGTGTGTTGGCACCTTTTCACAGTCTGCTGAAACACTGTGACTAACATCATTCGCATGTTTGTCTTCTCCGCTTTCCCCAGAAGGAGAAGTGTGTGCTTGTTCTGGCCTTTTTTTAATTTGTATGAGAATTATTTTAATATTAATTATACATTATGAATAGGATGTAATTATATATATTACAGTCATTATGCAGTTCGTGTTTTACATGCATACTTGTGTTAGGGAAAGCAGGTCGTGGCAATGTGTTTCGTAATCAAAGTGGGAGATGAGGAGCGTGGCAGAGATGCTTAACTGCTCAGGGAGTCCTTGGCTGGGCCCAGGAAAGCCGGGGCAGATTCGCTGTGGGGGGAGAGAGTTGATGGGGAATTAGTGCTACCAACATGGTGCACGGGTCCAGCCATGGGATGCAGAAATCCATAACCCCACATGATGGCCCAGCCATCCCTGATCCCTCTCCCCTTTACAGCAGCGAGTTCCCATGTGCCTGAAGATTTGTGCTGTCAGCACAAGGCCAGATGCCCAAGGGTGGCTGGGGAGCGGGTTAACGACCAGGAGGACCAACAATCAGGTGCACAAAACAGAGGGGAGAAAGAGTTGGTCAAGGAGGTTACAGGGCAGATAACAGAAACCAGAATAGTTCAGCAGTGGCTCAGGGCAGCCACAGGTTCCCACTCCAACATCTGTTCCCATCTCTCATGTACCAGGCAATGAGACATTCATCCCTGGATATGCACAGGCTGCACGGAGATGGGCTGATCCCTGCTTTGCCCATGGTCAGCAGTAGTAGGAGGAGGTGACAGCTGAAACATCCCAAGAAATGCAAAACATTTATCAAGTTTTTGTTAGTCTGGGAAGGGAGTTATTTCACAAGCAAGACCATGATCATAATTGTTGTGCCTTAAGACCTCTGTTTTGCTTGGAGGCTGACAAAGCCTGGAATCCTGTTAGTCTCTTCATAAAAAATTTAGAGGAAGATACTTGTAAGATTTGATAAACAATATTAATGTGAGCAAGTAAGGAAGTAACTGACATTATTAGCTGAATACAGAGTAGTATGAATAAGCCTGTGGTGGTTTGGGAGCAACATGAAATGATATAAATGTAAGTGGAACAAAACACAGTTTAATAAAAATAAGGTAATTTCAAGCACAGCCTGAACAGTGGTGAGTTAAGACGGGAGAGGAGCTGAGGCTCCATTAAGGGGGCCACAGTAAAAATACATCTAATGTGAACATGGCAAATTGTTTTACATCACACTGTTCTCTGGAAAAACACAGAAACAATGGAATCAGTTTGTTTTACCACTGATTCTCATTTTTTGTGATATCGTTCATTAAACATGCCCTGAAATTCTTGAAAATTTTAAGTGCTTTTTATCTTCATGAAACAAAACGTGTAGATTGTTTTCATTCAAATATAAATAGTATCTCTTTTGCCAGTCTGAAGTAGTGAGTCATTTTTACTCACCTTTGATCAACAGAGCAGTATCACAGAGGAGCTACACTGTTTGGCTCAGACTTTTTATTGTGGAAAAAATATTGTGGCTGGCTACAGACTTCAATACATCCTGAATAAGACTTTATTAGGTAGTTGAGATACGTTATTATCTGCTTTGTGATTTACACAGTGCAAAAAAAATTAATTCATTGCATCATCCAAGCAAGTCTGGTCCCCTTTGCCTGTGTGAAACTCATCTGATGGAAGAGTTTCTCCTTCCATTAACTGCAGTGGGTGTCACTGGCAGCAGTGGGCAGGCTGGAGTCTAAAGCTGCACCAATACTACCTCTGCTCCTTGTATGAGCAATTCCAGGAATGTTTTAAATGTGCTTGTTGCCATATTTGCATTGGTAATGAAAATACCTCCCATATTAAAGTGATTTATGGAAGGCTGGGCTGGGAATGGTATCTACAGCTTCAGGACAGTGGAGACGATGAGCCACGATGCTACAGCAACATCTGCCCCAGTCTGGATGTTTCAGCAATGACTGTGGCTTGGGCACGCGTGGTCCCATAGCTGGCAGCACACCTGGAGCCCCAGGGCCGGGATCAGCACTGGCTGCCTCTCATTTTCCAGCCAGTGTTTACGGCTGAGTCATTTGGAGGCAGCACTGCACAGGTGTCTGCAGAGGGGCTCACATCCACACCTCTACTTTGCACGTCTCTCCCACTCTCTGAGCTGCTCCTTCTTGTCAGGAGGATGGTGTAAGGGGAGCATGGACAGCAAAATCTCGGGTCATCTGGTCCATAGCCCTGCCCAGCTCAGCCTAGACGAGCATTTGGCAAGGAGTGATCAAACCTGCTCTTAGATCTCCCTGGTCAGCCACCCCCCAGCTCTTCTCAGCAATTTTCTTCAGAATATTTGTTCTTAACAACAGGCAGGGTTTGGGGTTTTTTTCCCTAATGTCTAGTCTGAATTTCTTTTCCTCTAATGTAAAACATTAGCAGGTACACAGAAAACATCGTGACATTGTCCTTGTCCTCCATCCTGCTGATTTCTCTCTTTTTCAAGCTGAACACTCTGGTTTGCCATTGATGTAACTGCCAGGATTTCTGTTGAAGGGCTAAGCTGACCATCTGCTCTGTTGGTGGATCTTTAATCTTTATCTTCCCAATCCACAGGTGAGTACAAAATGCCGTGGCCTGTGGTGGGAATGTGTCACGAACGTTTTTGATGGGATCCAAACTTGCGATGAGTACGACTCCATCTATGCCGAGCACCCTGGTATGTAAGAGACACAGATGTTTCTACAAGTGGTGGGGACACCCGAGTGTAGATTAAAAGAGTATCTGTTCTACGCAGTGACAGATAATTAGAGGCATGTTTCTTTTCTCAGTGAGGTATTACTCCCAGAGGAAACTGGAGAAAGCTTAACCCCAGAAAAAAATGTCGTGGGATCTGACACCATTACCCCCTACATTTCCATTCCTTATGAACTAGAATGCTCTGCTTTTGTCCTGCAGTGAAGCTGGTGCTGACCAGAGCCATGATGATCACAGCAGATATCCTGGCAGGATTTGGATTCCTCTTCCTTGTCCTGGGATTGGACTGCGTGAAATTCCTTCCTGATGAGCCGCTCATCAAGCTGCGCATCTGCCTGGTGTCTGGAGTTATGTTGCTCCTTGCAGGTATTCCCCAATGAGCCCCCATTCTTCAGGATACCCTTTGGCAACGTGAGAAGGCAAAATAAGCCTTCTCTTATTTTAGGGAGAGAGGTTGGGGATTTTCTGTATGATAAACATAGGGGAAGAATCTTTATTTGATTTATTTGTGCAATATAACTTCCTTGGTTCACCACCTGCCCCTAAGAGCACGTAGTTGAGTTTATCTGCTTTCAGTTCATGTATTGACCAGTTGACTTGGCTCTTGAGTTGACTGGCTTCCATTTACTGCTATTTTACTGTGAAGCAGTCAGCCTTGTTGATAAAGCAAAGAGACTGAATTGCTGAAGGACTAGAAACTTCTGGCATCCTGGTTCTGTTCCTGGCTCTGCCACAGATTGTGTGACCTTGGGCAACTCACTTAGTCCGAAATCTCTGCAGCTGATCTCTAATAAAAGGATAATAACATGTCTGTCTCTCCTAGGTGATAAATACCCAGCTGGCTGAGGTGCTTTAGTGTTACAGCTAGTAGGAGAATTTTAAATACAAAATTAAATATCTGACTAGCTACCAAATAATTTCATTTGACTTCATGTCAATATCGAGCAGCTACCTCTGTTCATTGTGAGCAGATTTAATACATAACTCACCCCGGCTGCTGTGAGCACATGTAAAACACTTTGAGAGGTTCTTTTAAACATCTTCCATTCAATTCTCAAAGTTTGTGCAACAAACACCATCAGAGTTCTGAAAATCAAAACAGATGAGAAAATTAAATTCTGGAAGCAACTTTACAACAAGCTGGTAAACAAGCCGAGAAGGGAGGAGCTTTCTCCCTTTTGCTGCAGGAACCTGAGTGCTGCCAGCCGGCGCTGGCGGTGCGTGCAGTGCCAAGCTGTGAGGTGCAGCTTCTGCCTGACAGCGCCGCGGCTGGCATCAGCAGGAGCCAGGGGGAACCCGCCAAAGGCTGAGGCTGAACAGGGGCCAGAACCTGCCATCCGTGGAAGGTCTTTCCATCCTGAAGACAGTAGCTATAGCTTCTGGTTTTGTTTGTGATCTTCTCATGGTCCACCTGAGGGCTGTGTGGCACCTTGCTCCTGTCCTGCAGGTCTCCCGGGCATTACGGGCTCAGTGTGGTACGCAGTTGATGTCTACGTGGAGCGCTCCTCTCTGGTCTTCCACAACGTGTTTCTGGGCATTCAGTACAAGTTTGGCTGGTCGTGCTGGCTCGGCATGGCGGGGTCACTCGGCTGTTTCTTGTCTGGGTCCCTGCTCACCTGCTGCATGTATCTCTTCAGAGGTGAGGAACTGTGGCGGGGCTGAAGCACAGTTCAGAGAGAGAGCCATTGCTTGGGGTGTGCTACAGGTGTACAGGGTGGGGAATGTCCTTCAGGGAAATCCTTTGGGATGGTTTTTCATCCCCAATATTTTTTTGGCTGTAAAATGGAAATAGGCATCACTAGAAAGCAAACTGAGGTCTTCAGGTGGGAGCTGAGGTGTAAGTATGACATAAAATATGTTATTGTGTCACATCTTGGAGCGCTGCTTTCTCTGAATTATGAAGCTTTGCAGCTGAAAGTCACCAAGCACACATGTGCAGTTCTTATTTCTCTCCCTGTGCCTCACAGAGACCAGTTCTGGAAGATTCCATCCTGCTTACTCCTTGAGGAAAGGCTATTCCTCAGCTGCGACCATCGTAACAAATGTGCATTTGCCATCCTCACAAACAGCCACTGCCAAAATGTATGCAGTGGACACAAGAGTGTGAGGAGCAGGTAAGCACTCCAGAAAGAGTTCTGCTTTTATTTGTAGTGGATTGCACAGAGACCCAAGCTCTTGTGGTTGTGATAGAGGTGCAGTTACATTTCAAGAATCTACTGTATGCTACAATGTTTGCATTATGAGAGCTTCAAAAAAGCCTTCCTTCAAGAAAGTAACCTCTGAGAAGATATTGCATTAGGGAATCTGGTTTTCTGGAGTGCTGAGGCCGCTTGCATGGACTGAAATAACCAACACAAACTCTTTCAGCATTTGTCTCAACACTATTGGTACAAGGAGATAAATCAGCCGTTCCTGAATCAGACCACAGTGTTCTGCTTGAAGATCCCCAGACTGCAAGATGGATCTGTTTCGTGTCTGGCAACATATCAACAGAATGTACAAAGCAGAAAATACTGGCAAAAAGATGGACGGACTGTCTGACCAACAGCTGGACCCTGTGCACCCAGCATGGGGGTCTGCTTCTCTTACAGGAGTGCTGGAGAGTTCTTCAGAAGATAAGAGTTGTATTAAACATCTGATCCTTTCTTTGGTCCATGAACCTCTGCACTGAGAAAACACTGCAAATCAGGTGCATTCTTCCCTGCAGAATAGTCCTTCTCAGTCAGTGTTAAAATGTACATTACAGGTGCTCTAAACTCACCAAGATCTGGAAATTGCCAATTTCATCCTGCTTAGTAAAGACATTGCTTGAACAAAGTGAGTGAAGATCCAAAATCTGACCCTGTGCATGACAATATGTCTATATTAGCTAGAAGCTAGGATAAATGATAGTAAAATCTGTTGTTCCTTTCTCTCAAAAGATATTTACATCCAGTTCAGGACCTACTGCAATCCATGGTACCATAGGCTGAATGAGCCTGGAGCATCAGCCAGGTCTTCATTAGGTGGGTGACAAAAACCCATTATAGTTTAACATGTTCCCTAAGGATGAATGTGAAAATTCTTCCATGCCTTTTTTGGAAAGAGAAGCTTAGACAGAGTTTTCTTAGAGTTAGTAGGAACTGTCCAAATTCAGTCCCTTCTACCGTGGGCACCACATTATAAGGTCACAGGCACTAGAGGTTGAGAAAAGGCTCTCAGCACAGAGATGTGTCTGCTCAGGGGCAGTGAAGAAGCAACAGTGGAGTCTCAGCAGGGTATGCACAGCCATGAGTACTGAGGCACCCCCAGAGGTAGGCTGCCTCCATGGACTGCCTGGTGGTCAGACTGGATTTTCTTCTCCCTGAGAGTATGAAGTGAAACCTTATGTTATGTTGGCCAGAGGGGGATGGGTTGGGCTGTGTCTCAGACATCACCTCTGATAGCCCCTATGGTGGAAAATGAAGGGCTGAGTCCTCTGATGGATTATCCTGGAAGCAGCATGTTGTGCTGCAGCACAGAACTGATCAGCATCATTAAAACATAACCCAGTCCTGACATTGCTCCTAGTCAAGAAGTACTCAGGCCCTGGAACAGACAGAACAACAGTAGGTCCATATGGCTCTGCTACAGGCTCAAGCACCTCCACAAAGCCCAGACTTTAATGCAGCCATCTCAGCAAGAGCCCTCGTGGCAGTGCTGCTGCTCAGGCGACGGAGGTTTGTGCCTGCAGAGTTCATGCTGCTTGGGTTGGCAGATGTTTATGTTAGTCCAACCGAAAGCAGGTTATTGCCAACAGATAAGCTGTATTGAACAGATGTAAACACAGCAGGAGAAGTGATGGAGGCTTTTTTACAAGGTCCTGGGAGACATGGAATACAAGAGTTATGAGCGATGTGATGAATTCACGGAATTCACCAAGAATGCACAAAGAGTTTGGAGGTGACAGGAATTTCTGCCTGTTACTGCATCCAGAGCTTGGTTGTTTCTTGTGGTTTTTTTGGGGTTTTTTTAAGTTTTTTGTAGTCACATCAGAAATGTGTTTGCTGTGTGGTTTTGGGGCAGGAGAGCTGACACTGCTGATATGCTCTGCTGGGTCAGGGAAGCTCTAGGATCATTTTTGAGTCTGGTTCCTGGGTTGTGCCCCTGCTCCCCTGCTCCTTCAGGGACACGCTGGAAATGAGATGGAGGGTGAACACACCCTAAAGGCAGAGCTGTGCTCAGCGACTGCTCCACTGCCCACATCCTCGCTCCTGCCCAGAAAGGAAAATGCTCAACCTCCCCGAGGGAGGAGAGATGCTGCAGTGCCACAGGCAGCCTCAGCCCAACTCACGCAGCACACACATGCTCCTGGGCAGGACTTACTGAGCAAAGACTTCATCAGTTAGACCAAAATCCTGAATCAAAACCTGCAGCACAGAACTGATCAGCACCATTAAAACAGCCTATACAGCCAGCACGTTATTCCTCCCCACGAACACTCAGGGACACATTCCAGCTTCTCGCTGCTTTTTTCAATAACTTTTTCTGAGCACGAAGATTATTTCTTGCTGCAAAGATTTATTCCTTGTTTAGCAAAGGAGAAATGCAGATGTAATTGCAGATCTCAGACCATTGATTTCTCCTGTTCAATAGCTGAGGAGAATTTTGGGCCATTGTCCTAATGGTCTTGAGCTTGATTTAATAAGGTGGGAGCTCTTTTGTGACTTGCAATGTGTGGGCCACACCAAGCAGTGACTCAGGATCTAATGCCTATGCCTTGATCAGGGGTGAATATAAAGGACTGGTCTCATTAGTCCCTGCAGTCCTGTGCTCGTTCTGGGGGTACACAAATAGAGCACATGCATACCCCAAATACTATCTTAACTCAGGGTCCATCCTCCTCAAATACACTTTGCATAAAAAGAATATACATAAAAATATTCTTGCTTAAAAGAATATGACATAAACACTTGTGAACCTCTCTTCTTTAGTATCTGCGTAGAATAAGGGTTAATTTTTTTAACCATACTTCTATTCTAGCCAAACTCTATGATAGGTTTTGAGAATCTATGTCCTGCACAAGAGGACCAGGAAGAGGTCACAGCAACCCTTAGGTTTGCCAGGTTAATGTTTTGTAACAACCACTCCGGTGCTGCTCTGCTTCATTATTCAAATTCTGCTGACAGTCTATCTGATGTTTTGATCAGCTGTTGATATTTAATTGTTAATTCCTGTTTGATTTAATACTGACACTGGTTTCATGACTGCAGGATTCACTCCTCATTAGCTCATTACCATGCCACAATGCATATCCATTTTAGTTTAGTTGTTTATTCATCAGCAAGAAACCTCCCAGAAAGTACACAGGACTTATTTTTTCTTTCAAAATCACAACCGGTCCCTAAGGCTAAAGACATATCAGGCGAGCTCAGTTATTAAGGTATTTCCTTAATACCTACTTACATTTCATTCAAGCACTAGCTGACTAGGAATGACAATAGACTGATTTTCTCTTCCTGATGGCCATTGGTGGCTTACCAAGGCTTTTTGCTCCATTGTGACTTCCAGCTGATGCCCAACATTTAATCCTTCAGTTCCAACAGCTTTTTAGGTTTCTCCAGATTTTCACTAACTTCACTAACTTCCAAGGAGTACTTTTATGTGTTTGGGCATCAGTCTTCATTTCCCAGGGTGTAGGGAGAGTCAGGGACTTAGCTGAGAACTGGGACTCGCATCTTTCCTCCCTGCTGTACCTGTCCCAGGGTGTCTCCTTGAACTGGGGCTCCCCGTTGTCCTCTTCACTGACAGCACACAGCTTGGTGCAGCGTGCCAGGGATCCAGCTGATTGCAGGTTATGGAAAACAGTGAAATGTTGTAGGTAAGCTCTTCGTTAAGTTGATTTCATGCCTTACAGATAGGTATTGATTTCCCATTTTGATACGGGCAAGTGAGATAGATAATAAAACAATGACATCTGCAATGGCTGTCCTTTTCTGCATGCAGCATTACATCCTCTCACTGCCTGGATCAGCCTTGTTCATAAAGGCTTTTAATAACTCTGACAGTAATTGGGGCTCACTCTTATTGTGACCTTGTGAACTAGGCTGTCTCCTGCTGCAGTTGCATGAATGTTTCCCAAGGTGTGGATTTCCTGCCCTTCACAGCCATTGTTATGTGGTTTTGGTGTGAATTTGGTAGATCTGAACAATTATTTTTGGTAGGCAGGAACGTTAGTTCAGAATTCTGCTTTTCTTACAAATTGTAACATCAGTAAGATATAATAAACGTGGTCGCCTTTGAGTGTCCTGTCTTTCTAACCCACATCCAAGTTTTGCCCAGAAAGGTGTTTTGCCAAGTGACCTGCTTTGACTCCTGCGAGGAAAATCATTGCTCTCCTGCAAGGACACACTAAAGGCAGCAGCACAAACAGGACCAGCTCTTGGGTAAGGGGGAGTGATTTTGGAGGCTGTCCAGATCTTTGCTGGTAGCTACAGACCTCAGACCCCAGTGCACACCCACAGCAACGGCTCTTTGACAGCCGTTGACTTTATCCCAGTTTAGATACATCTACTTAAAGTAATTTTGCAAAGTTTTCACGAGAGAAAAGTAAAATTCCACCAAGAAAGTGAAGTTTTCTCTCTCAGCTGGTGATGGAATCCCACAGTTTGCCCTTCTGCATCTGTTAAATATTATGGGCAAGTGATTAATGACTGAAATACAGTGTCCAACCGCTGTTACAGGGAGTGGAGAACAATTTTCTCGCAGTAGCTCCTGGGTCCCTACTGTAAGATGCCTTTGAGCGAGGAAGAAAAGAACCAGAATTGTGCCATCTAGTGACCTGAAGAGGGCGGGCATCTGTCCCCGGCCCCATCCTCATCCTCCCTGCGCAAAGGTCTTCAACCCATAATGCAGAATCTTTAGATGACAATAAAACCCCCCACAGATTAATGAGCATATCGATTATTTTCCCATCTTTCATGTCCAACCCTCTTGGCATTCCAGTCTGATGCACTGCTATGGCTCAGCTGGCTTTGGTTTTGCTCTATTTTGCCTGAGAGCTAGTTTATGACTTTATTATTCAGCTCTTAATGTGTGGAGGTGAAAGTCTAGCCGTGTGCCTCACCACGTTCCCTTTGTCTTTTGCTTCCAGATGGTCACCAAGCAATTAGCTCCTCTGCACTGCTCCCATTTCCCCCTCACAAGGCTTGCTGACAACAAGCTCCCCCACAAATACATCTGCCTTCTACTGTTTTCTGCTTTTTTCTGGAGCTTTTTGCCATTTCTTCTCAAAGTCAGCAGGAAGTGTAAGCCAGAGGATGAGGGGCAGCCAGAGAGCTGCAGCAGAACAAGTGCTTTTCCAAAGTGGACTCTATTCTTCCTAACGTGATGAATTACAAGGGAATGGCTCATCTTTCCTCACAATTCTGGAAACATCAGCCAAACTGCTTTAACTGCCCTTATTAAGGTCTGAGTGCTTACGAAAACATAAATTACCAGGGAAAATCTCTGCTTTTGTAAGAATGGGAACACAAGTCTGGAGAAGCCTTGTCCCTTCTCCTGGAGCATTTGTGGGTAAGGGGGTAAGTTGGGGGAAACAGCTTTCATAGGCAACAGTAGGTGAGTGGGGCCACCCCAAATACATCTGTAGAAGGAAGGAACCCATCCTCTTCTCCATTTCAATGACTGAGCCAAGGACCAGGGCACTGCCCACTTATCCCTTTCTTGGGGTAGTCCCCTTCCCCAAGCCAGCAGCAAGGTCAGTTTATGTTCCCCCCACAGCAACCCTACACTTTTTTGCAGATGCCTCCTGGCCTTCAGCAGTTTTTGGAAGCTCCCGTGGCTCCTGTCATGTTGCACAGGTACCACAGCACACAGGTTGTCCCATGCTGAGGACGCCAGATGAGCCTGATTTTGTGACAGCCACTAGCTTACTTTACTACAAGCCACTTGTCACAATTTTGATGGGATAATTTGATTCCTTTTGTGAATAATTAAAGCCGCACAAACATGAAGCTGAACGTACTTGAATGCACACCAGCAGCAGGGAAACAAACCTGTTTCCACAAATGTTTCTCTGTGCTGAAAGCCTCGCTTGCCCTCTGTTGGGTGGCTGGGGAAGAATTTACGGCCTCGGGAACGACTGGTCCTGGTGAAGGAGGGATGCAGAGAGATGGAGGCATTGAAACCAGAGCAGTCCTTGCTTGTTAGCCTCTCTAGCCACCTGGTTAGAAGGTGACATTCAATGAAATTAAAGGCAGCAATGTATTTAGAGCCAAGCAATGAATAAGCAGGAGGTGGTAATGTTTTATGCAGCACACAATGCAGACAACCTGTGGAGTTCACTGCCACGAAGGGGTCACTGAAGCTCACGCAGTGTGTAGGTGGGAAGCAAGTGATGGCTGATTTAATGCCCGCTAACAGGCTATGCAAGCTGAAGTGACAAACATAATCAAATCTCATGCTTCAGGGCATAAATTGAAGGGGTTGAGTAGTGGAAGCAGTTATGTATATAAAAGGTCTGATCCTGAGAGGTGCTGATTACCTGCAATTCTTACTAAGTTCAGCCAGGAAAAGGACACTCAGGATTTGCTTGAATTCTCCCCTGGCTGAGTCTGTGCTTGCTAATTTTCCTTATTAATAAACCCAGTAATATTTTAGCCTGCTGGCACAAACATTCATTTGGCTATAGCAACATTTATTTCCTTTCACACAAGAGTCAAACATTAAAGCTCCTTCTAAAATAAGATTTTAGAGAGATAATTTGCCATGGTGCTGGGAAGGAATTTTCTCTCAAAATATGCTGTAATTCTTTATCTGGCAAATGTACTTATACAGAATCGTTATGAGAATATGTGAGTACTTCAAAACTCTTAGTGAATTTATATTCCCAGTTTTCTTTCTGAGCATGGGAAGTGCTCTACAGGTAGGGAGCTGCTCCATAGGCCAGGCTGTGGGCTTCCATTAATTTTTTGGGGTACTAATCCAAGATAGACCCAGCTGCCCAATTTGACCGTGAGCTCATGACTCCATGGACATGCAGTGCATGGTGTGACATCTACCTTTTGCAACGAGAGAGGTGTGACTGCAGCCCCCCGGCCTTTGCCACCGAGAGAGCAGAGGCAGAGAAGTCAGGCAGGCTGAATTCAGCCTTCAGTGACCCACCCCTGACAAACAACAAGAAATCTTTGCTTTCATCTGGAATATGGCTACAGGGGAAATTCGGCATCTTTCCTCAGTAATTTGAGAACTACTTAGGCTAATACCTCCTAGGAATGACTTAGGTAGCGCTGATCCTGTTTGGGCATAAGGCAGTCTGGATGGCTTCTTAAAGTATTTTTCCATTCTGTCTGCAGTGATCACTTCAAAGAAAATGACATTCTTTATCCTGATAGATTTCTGTAGCTAAGTATTAAATGCCTAAGCCCCTAATTCATATCTGTGGAGAAATTCCACAAGTGTCCTGGGCCATTCAAAGCCTGCTGATCTGCAGTGCTAAGGCAAGAGTAGCTGAGGACAGTCACCATGGAATTAAGAACAGCTCAGATGAGCAAACTCACTTTTTTTCCTGTGCTTTGTAACCAGCTCCTGCCACTGCTGCTACTCATAATCCCTGATTCTTCTTTCTCTCTTCCCTGGCCATAAATTTGCTGCCTTTTACACTACACAAATCTGATATGCTGTGCTAAATATTTTAAATGTGGCAAACGATCCTTCATCACAGAGTGGCATGATTGCATTACAATGTATTAGAACAACATGACTTTGCCAGAGGGTGTTTCTTGGCACCGCGCCGAGTGAAGCAGGCAGCCCAAGTTTGAGAAGTAACTATCAAGTCATTTATCAACATTCGGTCCTAAAACACATGGGGCTGCACCAGCTCTAGCAGCCTTCGAGAGATAAATCTGGAGGCTGGGACAGAAACTCCAAATACAGACAGGTCTTTGAGGAGGCTTCTTGAAATCCAGAGCCATCAAAATGTCAAGCTGAGCTTCTGTGACAGATTCAACACATGCTTTTGGCATTTATTCTGTTGTATTTAGTCTTCTCTTTTAGGTTCAGATGAAATATGTGCTGCTTTTCAGTCTTTTGGCCAGCCTGTGGTAAGGGCTGATTTGCTCTCACACTCCTGTAGCGTGATGAAAGATCTTTGAAGAGCCAAGTGGAATCACTGGAAGCCAACATGTGGTGTCTAGAGCTTATTTTCCTTCATAACATCCTCATAGGATGGAGGCAACTCAGTTCCCCCGAGGCTGAACTGTGGGGTAGAAGAGGAGGACATCTCCGCAGTCATGCAGGGGCTCAGAGATCCAGAGAATGGGCACTGAGGGGCTTCACCCGCTGGGGGAAAAGCAAAGTCATAACTGTGCAGCAGACAGGCATGAAGAGCAAGTGTGGGGGTGAGAGGGGTGAGCCTGGGAGGAGCTGCCAAACCACTTGGAAACAAGAAAGGCATGGCTGTAATTTTTGAAGCATGGCATCACAAAGCCTTTCCCCACAAACTCCAGATACAAGAAGTCAGGACAGAGCAATATGGGTGGGTTTGGGGTGGGTCCTCCCTGTGAAGGCACTGCCCATGACCACCCAGAAAGCAGGTAGTACATTCAATGCATTCTCTGGGAAGGGCTAAGGCTAATGACAGGATTAGATTAATTCTTCATGGAGGAATGTTGTCTGGCCCAGCCTGATGCTGCTGCTGTCCATACTCCAGGTGAGTTATGGGTGTTACACATACTTATTATGGCCCAGTCCTCAAAGGGCTGTGTGCTCCTGGGGGAATGCTGAGGGTGGCTACCACAATGAACAAAACCCACCAAGACAAACTTTTGACAGACCCCAGGGTGTATCAGCCAGTTGAGCTGCCTACTGGGGTGGCTCAAGTTAGACCAGTGAAATCTTGCCTGAGTGAGAAATCCAGGGTACATGCTGGAAAGGGCTGCCTGACCCCAGTGCCTCTGTCTGCATGTTGGGCCACTGATTGCACAGCACTGAGCAGAGAGTCCCACACACCTCCAGTGTGAGCCTGGCCAAGCACCTTTGGGACACATGGACACACAGGGAATGCACCAAATTCAGCTGAATGTAGGGCTGGGGTAAAGTGGACGTGGCTTGAGCGCTCCAGTCCACGGTCTGAACATGCCCCCAAGATGCCTGAACTGGGCACCTCACTGTTCACCAAAAACACAGCCCAGCTCCCACTCAAGCCTGGCCACCTCTTTCTGGGTTATGGATGGTCCACAGGAAGACCACCAAGTCTGGCAGGACCTTGCAGCAGGCAGAGACAGGACTAACCATGAAAGGTATCTGAGCTGCTGAGGGCGAAGACAGCCACAGTGCGTTGGTGGGGGAGGCAGCTCCGCTGTTTCAGCCAGCACTGCAGGCAGCAGCAGATCCCACAGGACAGGAGCAAGGCCAGGAAAAACGGCATCAGGAACCTGAAGCAGAGGCAGCAGGGGAGAAACAGTACCATTACCATCTGCAGGCAGCACCGACAGATGGCTGCATGTCTTCAAATTAACATATTCATTAACATCTTTTGCAAATAGCCATTAAATGTTGCGGTTTCCCCACCAGCATACTGGACATGATCAAAGTCTCCAGAAACCAATGTCTCGGGCCTGAGTGCTCAGTGACAAGTGCTGGCTGGAAATTCAAATATTTCTCCCTGAAATCATCCATTGTTTTTGCCCAGCTCAGTTGTCAGCATACAGTGAGGAGGATATGGATAAATGATTCCCATTAGTTTGTAAAGACAGAACACAGGGACAGCCCAGGAGCAATGCTCTCCAGCTATCAGTCTCTCTCAATGCCTTTCTCTCTGTATATCCATCAAAGAATATTATTTGTCAGTTTTTTCCCTCTAAAGCAGATCTGAAACTTACCACACATACCAGCTGCTAAAATTTTCATCGCTCTGTCCTATGCACATAAAAAGGCAAAAATAAAAGGGACTTTCAATCCAGCATGAGAGGACTGTATCCACTCCAACACATCTACCAACACAAAGAAAAACATCATCAGAAAGCAGAAGATTGAGAGTTTTCCTCTATCAAGGGAGACCTATTTAAAGTTTCTCTATGTAGATGGGAGCAGATGATGTACAAAGCAAACTGCAACTGGTTTGCCTTTCAACACTGGCACTTGCCACCAGCTTTTTTGCTAAAAACCCGAAGGGTTGCCAATCCTATTTCCTTTTTGGAAAAAACCCTCTAAATGGCCCTTTCCTGGAAGTGTTAATTCCTCTGCTGTGCTGGTGTGCCAGGCAGGAGCACAGCATCCCTGAAAGAGCCCAGGGTGGGGGCAGCCGTGGGTGAGAGAATGAAGCCACACTCACCTCTCGTCGAGCTCACAGTCCGACTCTGAGTCTGCTAACTGAAAACACACATGTAAATCAGAGAGGGCAGATATGTGTTGGTTTTTTACAATTTACCAGTATAATTACTGTTCTTAGAGTGAGAAGTCTGAGAGGAAGAGCCATACAGGTGCTGGTCCTGCAGGGTTGAAAACCAGATCTCTCCCTAGGGACCATAGGGCTGAGCTCTTGCCTCTGTGGGTCTCTGCTCTGAGCCAGCTCATATCAAAACCAGCAGATAACTTTACCAAGAGCTCAATAAATTCAGTAGTTTGCAGATGAAAGCTGGGCCAAGGAGAAAGCATTCCTTTTGATGTGAAAGAGGGAAAGACAAGAGCAGGGAAACACCCACTGGAATCAGAGATCTGTTTACTGAACTGGGCTTTGCTGTTCAGAAATGTCTACTGAAAATGTCCCATGACCAAATTCTTGATCTGTCGCTCATTTTCCATCAGTTAATTGTGAATGCAGCTGTAAATAGGAGCTCTTTTGACCATATACTGTACCCAGCATTTTCCTGTTTTCAGATAGTGGTGGTACATCCTTCCCAGAGTCAGGTTTCAGGTATTGCAAATATGTGAAACTGAAACTTGTTTTTCAGGTATATTTTCTACTCTCTGCTCAAGCAAGTTTATTTTTGCAAGCCTTGTTGATCTTAGCCTCAGTTTCAGATTATCTGGGCAAAAAGTAACCAGAGTGCACCATCAGTATAATTGAATCAAATTCAATAGAGTTTTTGGCTGACTTGTGTTAGGTGTTTTGTAATAGTTGCCCAATGTTGCTACAAAAAATTCAGATGAGGTATAGAATTGCAATAACATTGGGAAGCAGAATGAACAAGATAGAAGAATTTAGATTTCTTTATTTTTTGGAAAAAAAGTATTAGAATGTAATTTGTAAATCATTAGTTTGGATTTCCCTCTGTGTATATCCAAAACATGGAGAGATTTCTGACTTTCTTTGAGTCCAATTAAAAAGGTCAGTTCTGAATTATAAATTCCTATCAAATATGTATAATTGAGAGATCTCATTTTACATTTCTAATTAACGGGACTTCTTTGGAGGGATTTGTTATGCAAAGATCGTGCCACTGTAAACAGCAAGAAAACCCCTCCCAAATCTCTATAGTGTGTCTGATCCTGTGCACAATCTGCCTTTCCATCCCTAGTTTCACCAGAGATCTTTAGGTATAGTAAGTCTTTCATATAAAGCGCTGTCTATGAAATTTAATGAGTGGCTGAAACACAAATGAGGAATAGAGAAAAAGACAGAAGCTTCAACTCTTCTAGACGTGTCCTTTTAAAACTGAGCTAATTTGCCATGTCACACATGCACCCTGGTGCAGAATATTTTAATTCTTTTTTTTTTTTTCGCTTCAACTGATTATTAAAATAACAGGTCAAAAGCAGATAGGTGGCTGCTGTGATTACATGTACCCTGAGTATTCTTCATGGCTGAATGACATCCTCTGGACTCTCTTTTATCATCCTTCAAACTACCTCACCAAAGGCACCTTAGCGTAGTTAAACTGCAGCAAAGTGCATCTGCTCTGAGGCAGTAATCTGTCAGAGCAGCCAAACACCCACCCGTGCTGCTGAAGCCCCAAGCTCTTCCATTTCAATAGCTGCGGACAGAATAAAGGATTAAGGCAGTCATGTTTTCTCTGCATTAATTGGAACTGTTGTGAGCATTAAATCTTCCCCACGTTCATCAGGTTCTCAAAAAAAACAAACCAAACCAAAACAAAAAAACTTCACAAAAAAAAAGTAAAAAGGGCTGATGACTAAATTCCATAAAAATCTTCCCCCCAGAAAATCCCTAAAATCAGCCTGGTCCCAGTGAAGGGTTTGATTACCTGGAAGAAGATTAAACACAGAACTCCAGTTCCTGTGATCCATGAAGTGAAACACAAAGCTCCAGGTCTCCACATTACTAGTGCAAGAGACTTTGGAAGAGCTTTGTTTGCAGCAGTGTTTCACCCTCTGTAATTTCGTGCTTTTAAAACTTCTCTGCACACTGTGCCTTCAGCCAGAGAACATGTTACCCAATGGCTTCCTTTGCTTCCGAAATTACCGCTAGCCAGGGAGTGAATTTGGGTTTGCATGGACACAAACAGCTACTAGAAGTTAAAGGAACACTAGTTTAAGGTCAGCACCTTGCGGTTGTTTCGGTATTTTCATAGCTGTTCACACATTCCTGCTGCTGAAGCTTAGTTCCATATTAACCCACGGCTGCGTTTAACAGGGCCTGCTACAAACAAAGAGTCACTGAAGTCCGCACCGTGAGGCCACACTTTTATTTCATGCTGCCTTGAGCTGGAGTACTGGCATTACAGAAAAAGGGAAGCTACCTACAACCGCATTCTGTGCACTGTGCCTACCACCTCAAACGTGCACCAAGGGTAAAGGAAACCCTTCCCAGCCAGAGGCAACCACCACCAGCACCCTCGCTCCATTATACAGCTGTGAAGTTTGGTTTGCTAGGAAAATGCAGCCAAAAAAACCCACACGTACCCAGTGATTCTCACAAGGGACACAACATTTCATTGTGCATTGGTGCTTTCACAAGGACTGATTGTATTCCTGTAGATACATCCAGATGATGCGGTTAAACAGGGGTAGAAGATGGTTTGCACCAGTGTTCTGATGCCCTCAGAACGGACAATCCTGGTTTGTTCAGCAGTCAGTAATAGGTTGTCACTGGAGTTTACA
Source organism: Oxyruncus cristatus (assembly GCA_013399855.1). Lineage (NCBI taxonomy): Eukaryota > Metazoa > Chordata > Aves > Passeriformes > Cotingidae > Oxyruncus > Oxyruncus cristatus. Next base: position 436,001 of record VXAY01007256.1, read on the forward strand.
GCCCGTGGCTGAAATGCACCATTAACTTGAGTTCTTCCAGATTTAACACAAAGGGTGTTGCCATGAATATGTTTAGTCCTCACTCCAGAGTTAAGCATTATGTCGTGATGCCATTACTTCCGTAATGATTGACAAAGCCGAGCTGATCTTGAGATGTACCTCTGTGGCTTTTCTTCAGCTGAAAGGTCAAGAAGTCTAACCAACTGTGATATATATACTCAACCAAGGTTTGTTATTGAATGTTCAAGTTTTGCATAAACCTAGGCCAAGCCCTGGTGCTCTCAAACGTTTACTTTCAGCTCAGTACTAATGAAATGTGAGCCTTTGAAACTATGCCCTCTGAGAAAGCACCTCTCATGATTTTGCTTAGTGCATGTGCTGTGCAATATAAGTGGTCTGAACATGCTGTCTTGCTTCAAACCAATTCTTTTCGGTGTTGTTCAACAGTTAATTGCCAAACCAATTTCTTGGCTGTTTTCTTAAAAGAAAAAGTTGCTGCAGTATAAAAATGTGCACAGCCTTGCTGGGAACTGTGTGATTCTTACAATTTCAGGCTTCAAAGAGATCATCCATCATTGAACTGATTTCAGGTTTCTTCCTCTCACAATTACTTCCCTAGCACCAGCACCAAGGGTACTTCCAATTTAGAGCCACCGAATGGATCATCCCCAGTATTTTGGGGGGCAGGTACTACCTCAGTGAGCTCCTGGTACTGAAGAATAACACATAGCATCTGTTCCGGGTCTATTTCTAGAAAAAAAAAAAGAGAAGAATTGAATTCTGCCACTGCTCAGCTTCCTGGCTTCAAGGCAAACTTTGATTTTTTCTGCTGGTTGGTCCCATACAGAGGTTTCAAGTTATGATGGCAATTTGTGAAGCCTGTCCCTGCATTTTCTGTAATGATGTCAAGAGGAGAGAGTTGGCTTAAAGGGGGTCCATGAATAGCCCTGTCTTTTGCTTCAGGCATGATCCCGATACTGAAAAGAGCTGCTGCTTCAGCAGGAAAACTCTCCCTGTCCATGATCAGCTGAGCAGCTTGAATACATGAATATCATAAAGAGCCCCAGCACTTGCTCTAAGGCAGTCAGGACCAGACACCAAAAACCCAGAGGAGCTGTGCACTGAAATTCCCGGGGGGCTGTGACCCCTCCTGCTGCAGCTCCACTGCCTTTGGGGTTTTGCAAAACTGAGACCCACCTTCTGGGCAGCTCTGTGTACAAGGGTTAGCTCCAGTCTGAGCAATTTTTTCTAGGCTTTTTTTCATGCCCCCCATGAGGAGATATATGCACACATACACAAAGACAGTGCCTGCTCCCTCCTCCTCTACTTACTGGATGAAAAGTTTGGTAACTCTTCCCTCCTCATTTACATCCACCTCATCTGTGGAGTTGGGAGGCTGCTCCATGATAGATTTTAACTCGTGGCCATTCGATTAAAATTCTGTTATTTCCTCATCACCTTATGTCGTTGCTAGGTGACAAATGCATCTCCCAGGCAGCAACGGGGACTACTGCAACATACAGCAATTTATGACTGTCCATTATCTCTTTGCTTAATGTGCCCAGTCCTTTCAATAGGAGGAAGATGTGCAGTTCTAGGATCATCCAAAGGGTGACTTTTAGAGTTGCCACAGAAACCACCTCCGCTGAGGGGCTGGCTCTTGCTAGGCTTCACAAAAGGGGGTGAGAGCTTGTGACACAGGAGGAATTTGGAGAAGCTGATTTACCTTGTCAAGTCTGCCATGGTCAAGGTTGGATTTGGGGTCTGAATCTCAGGAATTGAGCTCCAACTTGTATTTATGTGCACTAGAAGTGGTGGCCTTTAATTGCTTGAGTGTCATACAATTAATTTCAGACGTGCTTTTAGATTGAGACAAAGTTTCAGGGAACCTCTGGATTTTGATGAGTGTGGGAGGCAATTCGGTGGCAAGCAGGAGTCCACACAGAGCCCCTGGCAGCCTGTAAGCACAGCTAGCAGTTTAAACCTGTTTAAAGCTCTTCCTTAGCTGCCTTCAGAGCATTTGGTGACTGCTGGGGATGACTTTAGGGGAAAACAATCACCTTGCTAAGCCCTGACCAGCCTCCCAGTACAGTCCAGAATGAGACTGTGAAAGACTTTTTCAGAAGGCGAACAAGGAGAGTGGCAGGAGGAGAGGTGGGACAGACATGGGGAAGGACATGGAGTAGAATGGATAACACGTAGAGATGTGATGTAGAAGGGAGACAAGATACAGGGGGGTGGCCCTGCTCTCTAAATTAAAGTCAACTGACAAGAGTTAAGTAAGCACATGTTGGCTTTTTTATGCTGCAGTGTTTTCACATCACCACCACAACGAATTCTTCCTCCAGTTCAAGGCCACTGGGATCTCTCCCCTCCCTACTCGACTTCGCTGCCGCGCTGTCTCACCTGCATCCTTGACATCTACGCTGCCAGGCTGCCATCATCCCTCCTGGCCTGTCCTGGGAAGACTCAGGGCATATAAATTCAGTTTAGCCAAAGAGAAAAGCAGAGTAACAGGGAGAACTGAGGACTGAGCATTGCTTCTCTGCAACAGGAGAACTAAAGTAGCTTTGGTCTTATCCTCACTAAATGAAAGCCACAAGGAGCTGCTCACTCCCCGTGTGTGATGACTAAATCCAGCACTGGGGAGAGATATTTAAGCTAATGGCCAATGCTGGCACGGGAACAAATGGAAGCAAACCAGCCATGAATAAATTGAGGCTGGAAATGCAAAGAAGGTTCACCCCATCCGGAGCAGTGAGGTTGAGCAGCAGCTTGTCCGTGGGAAGAGTGTGGGCATGAAACCAAACGGCTCCCGGGATGCAAGTCATCGAGCTCCCACAGGAGATGTAACCACTTCAATGGGACTTGCTGACCCAGGGAGCCCTTTCCCACCTCATGGAACCACTGCGGTCGGTTCTTAGACCCTCAAACCCATCCACATGCACGGGAGTCAGGCAACATGACCCCAGGCTTGAGTGAGCGAGGAAGGATGAACACTTTAAAACAAGCCCTGGTAGAGCTGGCACGGCCTGTTGTCTTTCAGAAGGATTATAACTAGTTGCTGCTCGCTGATGAATACAGCCCTTTGTGAGCCTGTGCGGGGGACGTGCTGCACAGGAGGAAGGAAAGACTAGGGCACTGATTTAAATGAATGCAAACAAGGATGACATTGTTCTGCTGCATCCTCCCCAGGAGCAAGGCTTGGAGGCTTCAGAGGTCACCCTTCAGATCTGATGCAACTGCAGCTACCTTGTAGCTCTGGATAGTCCAGAGAGCCCTTTTGTTTGCTTTGGTGTATCAGTAGGGAAAATCCAGCAGAGAATGGGGTCAGTGAAACCCTTTGCCTGGCAGGAAGCTAATGTAAAAGGAATTTCCTTTAGGTTAGGCATTTGTAAAAGAGATTTCTCCTATATGTGCATGCATATCCTAGACTGAGAACTACAGAAAACTCTTCAATACATAGGTGTTCACACATACATACATGGGAAGTCAAAACTTTAAAACTACCCAAAGTATAAAGTCCATTGATGTGTTGTGACAAATCAGTGTGAATTATCCAAATACTGCTGTTCCAACCCTATCATGAACATAATGAACACTTGAAATAAGTACAATGACAAACTGAAATATTAAGCTTATATAAAATGGTTTGGGCAGGAGTGTTCTTGCTCTGGAATTCATAGCAACTTTGAGAAGTTCACCTGTCAAGCAAGCATCTAGTGTATGCTGATGACTGGTGCTGACCCTGCTCTCGTCATTAAATACAGAAATTAGTGTGCAGTGTTTTACTGAGAGTTGTGTTGTGGTGGGGTAGGGGAAAGCTGAAAAAATTTAGGAGAGTGGGGATTGTCCCCCCCCCCCCC
>VXAY01007256.1:439895-602672 GCA_013399855.1 Oxyruncus cristatus
CCCCCGAAGTTGATGTTTTCTTTAAAACTTAAGATGGATCCTAAAAAAAAAAAGTGCCTAAATAACAGAATTTGGGCTAGCAGTTGTTTAGTTTTATGTGAGAATTCGGCGCTCAGAATTACATTTTAAGATCTACTGCATCTGAGAAATAAATGGTAGTTGGGCTTGTCTTACTTCTGGCTTGGACACTAGGACATGAGATAATCCCCAGCCCTACCACTTCCCAAATACCCATGAACTTCTGTGTATTACAGCCTACCTGAAAAAAGAGCTCAAGAAACCTTTCATCTCTCAATCTCTCCAGATACCACTAGAACTCCCACAGAGCTTGTCAGAAATCAGTTCAAAGGGCTGGATAACCCTCGAGACTTGAGGAACAGAAAAGCAGAATTAAGGATAAAGCTGATAAAATTAAAAGCAGCTTGAATAAAGAGAAAGGTGAAGCATACCAGAAATACAAAGTAATCATCAGCATAAATTTTTCCCTTTTGGTTTTCTAATGTGAAATCGAAGCTGATTACAACTACTCGAATCCTGAAGCCTGCTGCTGTTTCTTTGTGCTCAAACAGGTCCTCTTACCTTTAATCAGTTAAAATTGTATGTGTATTTTAAACATTAGAAATTATAGTTGGCTTTTAATACTTTTTCATATTTTTTTTTGTTACTCTGTTGCCAGTAACTAAGAAATTACAGTTAAAAAAATTAAAAGCCCTTAGTATTTTAATCCCTGTAATTTACTTAGCTGATGGATGTAAAAAGGCAAAAGGAGAATAAATTGCTTGAAAGCAGATAGAGGCTTCATTTTCCCCTGCTTTTGAGTTACTGATATCACATTGGACATCACATGGGATATTTTGGCTGAGAAATTAGTATTAGGCTATCTGGCACATCCTGAAACATATTTTCAAGTCAGTTTTCCAGGCAGAACCATTTAGCAATGAGTGCTGAAATGCAGCACTCTGCCAGTCCTTATATCAGCTGGCACATGTGCTGCTTCACCAAGAAACCCTGTGTTCCAGGGTTAACCCTGCAAGAGGGACCACATGGGCACAGGGACATGTACACGTCTCCTGGTGCCTCCTGCAACACCCAGACTGCAGGCACCAAAGGCCATCCTGTGTCCCTAAGTGAAGACATCTGCTAACGGTTCAGCCTAAGGCTTCCTCCCATTATCCAAATACCTATTGACTCCTATCCTAGCTGACTGCTTACCTTCTACCCTGCATCTTGAATTCTTGCCAGTTGCCCTTTCTGGGTTTATTTTGAATTGCTGAGGGCCTCAGCTGCAGCCTGTCCCCTGTCAAGCACCCCCAGCCCATCTGGGCTCCATGCAGGGAAGGGCAGTGATTCCAGACCCTCATTTCTTGCAGGCAGAGTCAGTTCAGAACAGGCTGCAACTACACACCTGTGTGCCCAGAATTAGTGAGGGCTGATATCAGCACTTACGGATTCACGAAACATGGCATCAGCAGGCTGCTCTCCAACTTTCCTCTTGTGACAGGCAAAGAGTCAAATGCTCTGCCTGGGAATATGGTGAGCTGATGTTTGGGGTGTGATGCTGCGTACCCACCTGCCTTGTACTCCCTATGCCTGCTGCAGCAGTGTGCCTGGGATCAGGGTAGAGATGAGACAATGAGGCTCCTCTGGGTTTGCTTTTCCTTCACATCGGAGCCCTGTAGCCCAGCCAGGCTGCCCTCCAGCCACCCATCTCACCTCCTCTCCAGGCTGGTGCCAGGCTGGGAAACAACGTCTGAAAGACCAGATGGAGAGCTTTCATCTTCCCCCTGCTCTGCAGGAGTTTGCTGCACATATAAACAGAGAGAGATATGGGGGATGCTTCCAGGGCAGACAGGGACTGCAAATAAGACCACGCAAGAGGAATGCTTAGCATAGCCTCTTCTCCCCCTCAACAGCTTTACCATTTTACTTAATCTCCCACTTTTACATCTTCCCCAGTAATATATCTGAAGAACACACTCCTGTTTATAGTTTCAACATAAACAGCCAGGCACCACACACTTCTTTCTTTTAACTCACACTCTGACTTCCCCACTGCCTCCTTCTTCTGCTCCCTCAATTTCCCTCTGGCCAAGCAGCATTGTCCTAGCAACATAAATCTTCCCAAGTTCATCTCCCCTCCCTAGAAACCTGCTCAAATTCGTTGGAAAACCTTATCCTGCCTTGAAGCAGGTTTTTAAACCCTGTCCATCTCCCGCAGATCTTTGCAGCTCTGGAAGGAAAAGGTACAAACACTCAGAACTGCCCTTAAAACAGTTGAGGGTAATTGTGTAGGACCTATTCAATAGGAAGGGAAAATGATTCTCCTCCCTTAATTTGCTCTAGTGATAATCTCCCTCTTCTGGAGCAAACAACTTTCTACTGGCCAATTCCTTCTTTGTATTTGCAGAGGTCCTTTTTGTGCTGTAATAGCACTTAAATGGGCTGTATAAATGTAAGCCTCTTGATACATATGAGAGCCTAGATGTCAGAAAAGGGACGCTCTTCTCACTTCCACTATGATGGCAATCAACATTAGATGTGGATCTAATTTTTCAAACTTCCTCATTCTTACAAGATATTACTTCTGCACCACCTCTCCTGAGTCTCTCCAGCGTGCTACAGATACCAATGAGCTCTAACACTATGTGAGAAGAAGAAAATATTTAGCTTCATTCTCACTTGTGATGCTTGGACACATCATTTGTGTGACAGAACAGAGACTTCCAGGGTCTTGGTGGGAATGCTGGGGCTGGAACCCAGGAGTGCTGAGGTTTAGCTATGTTGCGTTAAGTACAGTTGCTTCCATTTCTCAAAGGTATCCACTGAAAATCACAGCTCAGGCACCCACCTCATCTCCCATGCAGAGACCTCTTCTTCTTTGATGTTCTCATCCACACTCCCATGATCACCTTATTTTTGCAAGCCCTGGTGTCAGGGACAGAAAGAATGGGCCTAATCCCACCAGATGCAGAGTTCCCACTGCCTGCAGGCAGGGTGGATGGTGCTGGGTCATTCTTTGGGTGAAACCTGGGCCGTCCACTCCTGCCAGGCAGGATGTTACACCGGGGCCCCAACACTGGTGCAGAGTGGGCCCTGAGTGGAGCACAGCCATCTGTGAATTTACTATTCCTTCTCAAATGCTAATTAGTTATTTACATAAAACTTTGGAACATTTTAATTAGTTGTGTTAATTTAGAATTCACAGAAGAGAGCTATAAAAGTCTATTATATGGGACGTTTATTCAAATGAAGCTTGAAATGGCACATGGTGATGTACTCACAAATCTCCTGACAACACAGTGAGAAAAATGAGAGGGTGGCCAGGCTTTGAGTGAGGCAGCAGGAGATTGGCATTTCTGATACACTGGGTAAATCTGAGAAGCTGGTCCTGGTTGGGGAGATGGCCATTTCCCACTTGATGTCTCAGCCTGACAGCCCCAGATTCATATTGTCCTAACGTTATTGTATTTGATGTGTCCTCTTCCTCAGAAAAGCATTAACAGTTCTCTCTTTTTTTACCCAACAATTATTTTTTTTTAAACTTGTAGGAATGATTAGGTTTGAATTGGTTTGTGATGATTCAAATCAGGCTAAAAATGGCCAGCATTTGTGGAGTCAGAGCAATGAGATGGATGGACATCAGTCCATCAGTAATATGATCATGCTGCCCTGTTTTTTTAGGAGATTAGGTGATGCAAACAAACACACTTCAAATGCAGACCTGCCAAGTGGTCTATAAGCTCCCCTTGATCGGCTTCACAAGTCTTTGCCATTCAGCTCAAGCCCTGGGATGGGCACCACAAGGCTGCCAACCTCCCTCCTGCTCTGCACAGGCTGTGGCAGCACATCCAGACAGCATTCCTCTGCAATTCCACCTGTGGGTACTGCCTGCACTGGCAATAAAGGCAAAGTGTGCTGGTCCTGCCTCAGCTGGACCTTTATTCTCAAGGCAGATGGAGAAGGGCTTTCCTTCATCAAGTTCATCTTTTCCATGGCACTAAATTCAGTTACAGCAAAGATGCCTGTAAGTGGATGTACTGATAACTCTGTAAATCCATCTATCTCAAGTTGCTACAGCATCTAAGTTACCCCATCACCATTAATCCCAAGATAGACAATTGTCCAAGCAGCTCTATAAAATAAGAGACACTCTGCCCTAAGTTTTCATCTGCAGGGAAAACTGTTTTCTATATAAAATACAGCCCAAGTTACCTCTTGAGGTTTAAGACTTGATCCAATAAATCTAGAATAACTTTCTTGGAAATCATCTTCCTTGAAGGAAGGTAAGTTCCAGCATAACACCAAGCAGTGACAGAACTGCTGTCTGCCTGAAGAGCTGGAGGACAGCATGGAGTGAGGAAACACAATGGTATATCCAAAACATAAACAGAATTCATGGGTGCTGACATTAAAAGTAAGAGGAAACCACCAATTCTTATGTGCTCCATGAAAAAACACCTGTTTTTTTGATGCTTACAAGAGGTCTAGGAATATTTTTATGTCATTTTCTGAAACTAAACAGAATAGTAAGAGCATTGCACTGACACACTAAACTCCACTAAAATCAGTGGGTCACCTGAGCTTTCTGTACCTCTCTGATGACCCACAGTCTGGCGTTTTGCAGACTGCTGGGCAAATAATGCAAGAAGGACTGTTCTCAAACCAGAAGGGAGGTTTGGGCTGCATAGACTCCATGGACATCTATTATTCTGCACAGACACTGGAAAATGTAAGTCATTGTTCATGGCAGGGAAGGATCACAGAGGACTGTCTCGAGAGGCAAGAGGAAACTACTGGGAGTAAATGATCTGTTCATTGTCTATGGGTTACGCTTGCAAAATAAGAAGCAGGGATAAGTCCTGCTACAAAACCTGTTAAAGTGGGGAGTGGAGAACATGTTGTGAAGTTCAGCTCTGTGTTCTCTGGACCGCTTAACCTAACAACGGACTAGTTAATCTGGAGATGGAATAACTAACCTGGAGGTTTCTGCTTTCATCTCTAATGTCTTTGGCTTCCGGTGAAAGGACTGGGACATACCTCAAGACTGTGCAATCCCATAGGAGTAGACTTGTTGATTTGATGGAGGCCAACCTGGAATTGTTGTTTTAATCTTTATCAAAGATGAAGAGCCTAAAAATACTTTGAGAATCACTGCCAATATCAAGGCAAATTGGAAATATTCTCTGGGCAAGAATTTTCTTGTAGCAACAACAGAAGGGAGTGAAGCTAGAAGGCACTGTCAGCCAACTGGCAGGTAGTTCATGGGTGTCAAATCCTTTAATCCAACCTTTTAAAGCCCATCAAAAGATTTTACAGTGAGCATATAAATGCTCCGTGAAATACAAGGCTGCTGGAAATTGTTGAGGGCAAGAGCCAAACATAATTCAGAAAGAAATTGGACATCATCATGGAAAAGGAGAATTTACAGAACAATGAAGTATTTTTTGGTAAACCTTTCTGTTATGATGCATAAACTAGATTCACACTAACAGAGGTGCAGAAGAAATATAATTCTCTTCCTTTCATCTGTCTGTAGTGGGAGCCAGGGCACCAGAATTGTGCTCAGCAGAGCAATTCCTTTGTCCAGTTTTGGGCTCTTACTGTTTATTCAGAGCTCACCCATTGACCCATCTTCCTGTCACAAACTGATTGAGTGCACATGTCAGAAGGATTGCCTGCAATATACAGCAATCAGTGGAAAGGAAAAGAGATAAAAGTACATAAAGGCAGACTCCCAGGGTGGGCTTGGGATCGTAGGCATAGCATCACCTCACTGTGCACAAGATCCACCCCAAATCTTATTCCTAATGCCTCCACCCCTCATAGGTCTGTCTCAGCATTGCCTGACACGAAAGCATATATGGAGGACTGGCTTGTAGGAGGCAGGACATGCTGCCTGTCCCTCTGAGTGAAGGGAGCAGGCTCTTTCTCATCACCAAGAAAGGAATAGGCTTGGTCTCAACGTCTTCCGTGTGCTGGATTAAAACTGTGGTTTTAATAAAACCAAGGAGGAAAGGAAAGAGGAGGAATGGACAAACAGGGTTTGGGTTGTGGAGGCTGTGGTTTTCTTTTTTTTGTAAGTTCAGTATCTTGTGCATGAAGAGAAGTGGCACAGCATGGTAGAAAGAGGTGCTGGAGAGAGCTGGTCCATAACATCAGAGCTGGGACACCAGGGTGCCTGTGGCTCTCCCATGCCTCAAGTGACAGCTTTGCCATCTCCCACACTGGCCAGGACTCTCCAGGGCTGCAGCCAGGGTGAAAGAAAAAAGAAAGATCTTTTCCTCATCAGATGGGAAGGGTGAATTGATCTACTCTATACTTCATCAGAAAACAGTTTTGCAAAGCTTGTGTACTCAGGTGATGGAGAACTGTACTTGGCAGATAGCAAATGCACATCACATCCCATAAATCTTTCCTAAAAGGGCGTCAAAAATTAATCACTCTGCAGAAGTTCTTAATTTTTTTTTTTTTTTAGGACATCATTTATCAGTTTAATTTAGTGTTACTTCAGTTGCTAAGGAGCAATGATTGCAAACCTTCACCAAACAGGAATTTTGAACACTGATGTCTGGTCATCTAATTGGAAAACATTACAAAAATGAAGCTGAAGTCTGCCCTCTCCAGCCACACTGCACTCTGAGACAGGGAAATATTCTCTATTATATATAATAACACTGTTTGTTAGTCAAGACCTGTAACTGTAGGACAGAACAGCAAAACCACAAAAGGCTCAATAGAAGTGACTTGCAAATTAATCTCATTACTCTTGAAATTGAACTGCTTTCCATGCTCCTGGCAGAAATACCTCAAGGATACTGAAATTGCCTGTGTATTGCGTTTCATATCATGATTGCTCTGCTTTACACAATAATGTACTTACTAAGTCTCCATCAGGCCAGCAATGTTTACTTAGTGATGTGTGAAATGATGACTAAAACTTCAGGAATGATTTTGGGGGAGAGGACAGTGAGGGGAGAGCTTTACTACATTATCATATTACCACTGATTCCAGAAATCCAGAAATTTTGCACATCTTTCAAATAATGAGCATGAAATGGGGAAAAAAAAAAAAAAGAAAAAAAGGAAAGTTCAATGCTGGTTCAAATTTCTGCACAACCAAAAATGTTTCTTCATTTCAATTAAATCTTGACCTATTTTTAATCAAAAGAGCCTGCTGTGTCTTTCTGCCTCAGAAGGCTGACATTGCCAGCAGGCTGCTGAAATATCAGGTCCCAGCTCACTGGGGGTGATGGAGGCTTTCCTTGGGGCAGCACAAAGGAGGGTCTGCTCCATGGGGGCCATGCACTGCATCCCACATTTCTCAGAGTGCCTCTCTTCACTGCCATCACTGCAGCTGATGTACAGCAGGTCTCAGATATACCAGCAACTGGAACCATAATAAAGATTCAGGCCCTCCAGCTTCCAGCCCAGGCATGGCACAGGCTGGGGCATTGAATTGAACCCACACTGCGGTCACAGAAAGGGACCTGAGCTGGCACTGAGAGGGACAAGGCAGAAAGAGAGGTCAGTAATTCTTCTATATCAATATTTTCAAAGAAAAATATACAGAGATGTTTTGAATAAACTCCTGTGACATAAATAATAAATAAGCAATATAAAATCCATATACAGTCATATACACATGCATGCATTACTGAGAGCTCTTCTTTACTGATTAATTCCCTTGGGAGTTAGAAAATCACAGCTAAAAACAATCATTTGTATGCAGAGATAGATTGCATAGATAGAATTTTCTCTTCTTAGCAAGACAATAAATACTTTTTGGAAAAATGTAGGCCATGCTGAATAGTTTTGTCTAAACAATTAGCAAAAGAGATATTTTCAAAAAGTAAGGAAATGAAAAAGCTGATTGATTTTCATATTTGCAGTTTCTTAAGTTTTAATTCTGTAACACTGTTCTCAAGACCTGACCAATTCAACCCTTGAATAAGTCTTCTAAAAAACTGAGTGTGTATTGCATTAGCATGAAACAAGGGTGGGGAGTACTCCCCGGAATAAAAGGTAAAACTCCCCAAATTTGATTGTAAGAGTGCTTGGAACAATCATTACACTTTTTTCATTCATCTTCAAAGCCAAAAAATTCCCAGATTTCCCAGGCAAACTCCTGTGTCTGCCAACTGGGCAGGTGACCCACGAGCCAGCAGCTCTGCTTGCCCTGCTTGCCCTGCCACTGGTGATGGTGGACACAGACAGTCCCACTTCTGCTCCAGTACTTCCACTTGTGTGTTGCATCTTTAAACCACAAGTCACAAGTCCTTGAGCAATAATATTTGCTCTGATCTCACATAATCTGCTCAGCATATAAAAATGGGGAAGACTAAAATAAAGTCTCCCAGCAGAAAGAGTTTGGTGATATTGACTGATATAAAAAAAAAAAAAAGCTATTAAAAAATAAATGTTTTCCCTGGACATTGGGAGGATGAGATGTTTCCTAACATTTGAAGTGACTTTCAATCAATATTTCCTGTTTTTTCCTGCCCTTTTGCAGCATCCCCCTGACTTTATTTCTTATCTTGAACATGGAAGATTAAATCAATCATTGCTCCTTCTGCTTCTGGAATCCAAGTGGTTCAAAGTGCTTTATTTACTGAATATCATTAGGCCATGGTGTTGAAGTAGCTCTGCTTGTATCTTTAACCCCCTCCTTGTTACAGAACAACATAAGCACTTTACCAGGTAGAACCCCGAGCACTGTATGTCATAGGGAAAAGGACTGATGTTCCACATTTCTCTAGACTAATCTTAAGGGTTAACAGAAAGAGAACAACAGATGCCTTGTGAATTACTGCTTTGCATATTAAACCTTCTTTTGTTGAATGCACGGCTGGAGTGTTCCTTATTTTGTTGCAAAAACTATCAGTAGTTGATTTTATCCATAGTACCACCAAATTTTATCGACCTCACGCCTGGAGAGTTGTTTCAGGAAGAGATGACAGATGCTACCAGCAATAACAAAACCACATGCCCTTTAGATATGTAACTGAAATGCAAAGGACTTGCCTCACTACTTCCAGAAGTACAAGCACACCTGGATACAGCGGGAGAGAAAAATGGAGATCTGTTCCCTGGGGACTTGCAGCAGCTCCTCTCCTCCGCAGGCAGGCCTGCAGGAGGTCTGCGGGATTCACCAGCTCTGCTACACGGGGTGCCCACACTGCTGCTTTAGGCAAGTCTCTAGCAATCCACTAGGCTTGGCTTTTCACTGTGTGGAACAAGTCTGATGGAGGACTTGTGCCATGGTTGTTCTGAGACTGTTCCACAGAGCCACAGAACTTCACAGTGCCAAACTCTCCATTGTTAGGGTTCATCAGGAGTTAAACTAATGATAATATGTGTCATAAATACTTTTGGGAATAACAAAACATCACCCTGCATTGCAGTAGTTGAATGGTGCCTCATTCTTTGTAAATACATGCTGAATATTTTGAACAAATAATTATTAAACTTCAGACTCTTCCCTTCAGCATATTCCCTGGTGACAATTTTTGCTTCACATTGAAAGAAACAGATTCTTCATTGAACAAATGAAATGTTTGCCAGAATGACATTTCAAGAATTATAGAATCATAGAATGATTTGGGTTGGAAGGGACATAAAGATCATCTACTTCCAACCCCCTTGCCATGTGCAGGGACACCTTTCGCTAGACCAGGTTGCTCAAAGTCCCATCCAGCCTGGCCTTGAATGCTTCTGGGGATGGAACATCCACAACTTCTCTGGGCAACCTGTGACAGTGCCTCACCACCCTCACAGGGAAGCTTAATTTCTGCCTAACATTTAATAGAAACCAAACTCTTTGCTCCTCTACCACCAGGCAAGACATGGCTTTACCAGCCAGTGAAAGGAACCCACGAGCGTATCAGGCAGGAAAACTGCCCTGAGCCTTCCTTGAATCCCCAAAAAATAGCCCCCCAGTCAACACTTCTGAGGTAACCACGACCCTTGGGACTGGACCTGAGACACACAGAACAGAGGTGTCAGCCCAGAGTCAGAGTCCAAAACACATTAATTCAATCACAAGCAGATGCAACATCTGTAAACTCTTTTGTCTTGAACATCGGGAACACCTATTCTGCTTGGGCAAGTAATCAGTAAATGTTATCCTCACTATACATAAAACAGCACTCAAGCTTGTCCTTAATTTGTAGAATCGTATTTAAAGTTAAACACATGTTTAAACAACAAGCAATTCTTCTTCTTTTAATTAAGATTTATACAGGTTCCCATATGTAGATGAAGCAATGAAGTCCTAATGAGCAGAGAGTCTAATTATCATCATTCTGTAATTGAAATAATGGTGTGCCTCAGAATGAGACTATTATGTTGCCAGATAATGGACTAATGAGCTCCAAAGAAGTACTAAAAAAGGTCTTCAAAAGGCTCTCACAATTCTTATGAGGACATGCCTGCTTGTGAACACCTCCATGTAGTGTTCAAACATGTATAATGGAATATATAGTGTGATACATCCAAAGATTTATATCAAGGTGTTGGAAATGGCTGAAGGTCAAGGGCACATCAAAAGCAATGGAATTAATTATTAATGCAAGAAGAAGAAAATAAGCCAGACACAGCTGCATGAAGTGATTTAGGAGACAGATTAAAAATATAAAAAGGGAAGTAAGTGGGAGTCAACACTGGGAAAACGATCAACATCCACCACAATATTGGTTCCATCAGCTGTAACCAGCTCCCTCCACATTCTGATTGATGAAATACACTAGAGTCCGATATTTTTTCTTGCCTAAATGACCAGCTCTAATCATGAGCTCTACACATTGCTGCTTTCTTCATCGTTCAGCTGGTCAGGAAAGAAAAGATAATTACAGAATGTTTGTTTAGTAATTGTCTGCTTCTATTTTGGAGTTTGCTTCTGGTGCTAACGAATGCGACTCCTTTATGTCATTTATCATGTGAACAGTCAGGTTGAGGAACATTTTAAATCAGGAACTATTTTGGTTTGCATGAGAAATAACCCCACAGAAAACTGACAGCATGTGTGAGCGGAAAAATTCCATGGCTGAAAATGATAGGTTAGGTGATTTCACCGGGTAAAAAGCTTAAGGAGATATCTTTTCACCAGCAAAGCAGAATGTTCATGGGGAAGAGAAGAGTTGTAGCCCCATATTTTTCCTCACAAGGAAGTCCAGATTTTAAGTTATTCAACTGGCTTGCTAGGTAACATTTGTTTTCTATTACCTTTTCTTCCTACCACCCATTGCACGGGAGAGCTTTCATTTAGATCTTAGATGTGCTAAAAATTATACTCTAAACCTGATTTAAGTACAGGTAACACAGGTTGTAATTACATCTCAGGTGTGGCAAGAGTGGGAAAGTGGAGCTAAAGGGAAGCACCAGCCAGACATTATGCACAGATATATCTAGAAAGTGAGGGGGAGTTACAGTTATTTACGAACAGCTTCCTCCCCATAAACCTACATTTGTATCCAAAACATGTAATTTCTTATGTTACACTGTAGCATCAGGTACATGACTTTGTCCTGACTTAATACCCGCAACGCACTGCTCTTGTCCGTTAGGGTGGGATCTCATGTGTGTTCCCCATCCTATGGACAGGGGTCATTCTTGGTGAACCTGAACATGGTGGCTTGAGCTCAGTCAAAAGGCTACCGGGAGCACACAACCATGTGAGAACAAACTGGAAATTTTCTCTGAGGGTATTTTTCAACCTCAAAATAATTTGCTAACTGATTGCACAACTCTGTGTTGAGAAACCTGTCTGAAGTGACTGGTCAAAGGAAAAAAAACATCCATTTAATAGGGTGCCCTCCCAGTAATAGTGGAATAGAAGTTGTTTGACAATACTTTGGGTAATGTCTTGAAGGCTGTAGATGACTAATAATAGCAGCGCCTTTTTTTCCAGAAATATGAAAGTCATAAAAATGATGTTTTAGAGGGACCAAAACTATTTATAAACTGAAGAAGAATTCAGTGAAGAGTTTTGACTAAAAAGGAGTGGAGGGGAGAATTTTAATGTGCTTGAAATAGAAGTCAAATCTTAAAGAAAAAAATGCAAATCTGAAGTATTTTAAGTGGTTTTAAAAAAAGTTGAGTGGCTCAAACATGAAAGGACACCTTTTGTTTCATATCAGATGAAGATTTTATGTTTACCAGGATAAGCAACCTTGATTTGAAATGTCCTCTAACTTCAGCCTTCTAAGGATGGGCAGAGGACTTTGGCTGACCCGTGATCTTTCATCCATGCTATACACAGAGAAATAGTAATACAAAGAATTTTAACTGAAAAAAAATTTAAAGTTCCCAGGAGCATTGACTTCCATCATAGGGTTTATTTTCATTTCCTTTTGTCCAATTACTCTCTTCAGAAACGTCTCTGGCATATTATGAAGACTAAGTGTTAAACCTGGGAGGTCGTTTCACTTGCAGCCTGTCGAGTGCATCTTTACATTGCTGGTTAACGACTTGTGAACTTCATTGTCAGATGCTGCTCTGCGACTTTGCATCTCCCCGTTGATGGCTCTCTGCCATGAGCCGAGCAACTGCCGGGGTTCGAGGGTGCCTCTCGCCCTTGTGAAATTCAAGTTCACTCTTTTTCTGCTCCCTTCGCTTTCTCCCTGCAAATTTATGACTTGCTAACAAATGTGTTGCTCTTGATCCCCTCCTCTTCAGTGATCTTTAAGATCTCTCATTTCATAAGGAAGAGGCAGGCGGGTGATCTGCTTCCAAAAAAAAAAAAAAAAAAATAGTTTCCATAAGCGTGGCTTGTGTCTTAAGGCTGCCTATATATCTGTCCAATTTCCACTGACTTAATTCAGTCTTTTTTTGTCAAATTACATAGCGGTAATTAACTGCCCTAACCAAAATGTTTTCCTCAAAGTGCCCACATTCCTGTGAGAGCTGTAGGTTGTAACCATACATGCAGGCAGCATCCTTTCATTCTTCATACAAATTGAATACTTCCTCTGCTGGCCTTTATAGCTGTTCTCCAAACACTATCTACAATTAATGGAATGTTCCTATAGCTCACCTATTCTTTCAAAAACCTCTGTTCAAGCTTGTTATATCCTGGGAGGCTAATAGTATTTTTTGCACCTTTGAAAATTTTGGCTCAATCTCTCTTCCTGCCACAGGGAAGAAAATATGTTTCAAGGGCTTCTGATTTTCCCTTGAAGACAGATGAGGGAACCCAGGATTAGAAGTTACCAGGACCATCCTTGAGCCTTGCCCTCTGCTTTCACAGACTCATGATGACATTTATGATCATACTGATTTCCATTTAAAAACTGATCAATCTGTCAGGCTAATTTACACTCCTTGCATCTGCCAGGAGGCTGCTCCAGAAACTTTCCTCCCTGGCACTTCAGGAGATAATGACAAACAAGAGGGGTGGGCCTTTAGTAGAAGCCACCCACATCCAAGCAGCACCATGGCTGTGGCACAATGCCAGCAAGGCCAGCATTGTCCCTCTGCTCCTGTCACCAGAGCTGGTCCCCCGTGGTAGCACGGGGCTGCATTGCGCTGATCTGGCACCCGGGAAAATCAATAGCACTCGGGGTGGGAGGAATTACAGCACGTTCCTACTAATTGTGCAAATGCAAATTTATCACTCCAAAATCTTCTCTAATATAAATCCAGTGAGGTCAATGGAGTTAGAGCAAAACTGGCCATTCTGCTTCATCTGTTACGCTCATTTTTATAAAGATGGATAGCAGCTGTTAAGAGAAAGGAACTTTCAACTGCCTGGAAACACACTAACCTGGGAAATGAGCTGCAAGGATGCCAGGAATCACTCTTTGTGCAGATGGGTTTTCTGCCTAACCACAACAATCAGCATTGCCAAAGACCTTCACCAGCATGAACTGCTACAGCTCCATCAGCAGCACTGATTAACAGGAGTAGAGGGTCCTGCCTTTTGGTTAAAACATGCCAGCCTGTTACGGAGGAATTCCCAATTTTGGCAAGTAACACCATCTCCCTGCATCAAGGTCTTGCTAACCTGCAGCTGCCCTTTCCAGGGATTGTGTAAGGTTTTCTGCAGTTTCTTGATTCTGCTTCTAAAGTCTTCTGTTGCTTGTGCAACCATTTTAAGAGTTACACAAAAGAATTGTTTTCCTTAAGGAATCCTTAGCTTCTGCACAGATAAACCCAGAGTGTAAAGGTTAATGTTGCTTCATCGCTGCTGAAGTGAAACCAGAGGTTTTAAAAGCCATTCTGCAGAATGATCTTACATGTTTAGGGGGAAAAGTAAACTGTTACTGATTATAATAAGATTTTGGAATGTGCTTCTGGAATTTTTTTTATTCACCAGATATGATGCTCTCATTTTTTCCATAACCATTGTGGTTTATCATAAGGTTGGGTTTTGTTCAGAAAAAAAGACTATTGAAAAACTATTAAAGCATCAAAACATCTGTATAAACTCCTGTCAAGACAGGAAGAGCTTTTACAAATAGGTAGGAAAAAATATGATGTATTAAGGCTTTTTTTGCTTTCTTAAGATCTTTTAATTGTCTCCCAGGAAAGTGTGTTACTTCAGTGCCTTTTCCCATTTGCAATGGTGTCAGCAAACCATCAGCCAGAGAAGCCAGGTGTCTGAAATCATCTCCAGAGACCACTCCACGTAGAAATACCCAGCAGTAGAGAATTGCCTCGATGACCAAGGCTGTATTCAGCCTATCTAGCTTTATTAATCTGCTGACAGCCTGCCACTTCCCACTGGCATCAGTGAGAAAGCCAGGTAAGCTGCAGCTTAATTAATGGCCACGCTAGATGCTTTCTTCAAAGGCTGACTGAGACAGACACTGGTCTTGCCCAGCTAAAATGCCAGCCCAGTTTAAGTGTTCCTGCAATCTCCATGGTCAGGCAATTTATACAAATTTGGTATGTTTGAATGCATTGTGCAGAAGAATGTTCGGGCATCGTAAATACAAACCATGTGCAACATATGTACTTGTGGGTCAGATATCTGCCAAAAGTCAAAGCCTTTAGCAGAATGAGAAGATATTCCTCTCCATCGCTGATTTGAAATAGCTTTAGCTTGTATGAAACACAGACTCATAGGACTGGAAATATCTCTGGCCTTAGGCTATATCAAAACATGTGTGACAGAGATTTGAATGGACTTAGATGCAAGTCATGTAAGGTCAGGTTTCCATTTAAGAACCATTTGCATTAGCAGCCCTACCACTGTGTAACACAGAGGAAGAGACACTAATGATATTTAGCACATTAACATGGGCAACAGCTATTTGACACATCCTCGGGAATAAACATAGATGAACTCATAATGAAGCTGTGCTTCTAATCCCCCCTCGTTGTGCAGGGTTTTTATAGAGGTTCACACAACATGCCTCACTGGGGAGTGAGGTTTGAGATCTAGTTTGGACATACTCAATATGGCAGAGAATACACAATCTGTGTCAGTCAAGCTCACCCGACACAGATACAATTGCAATTCCTCGTGCATTTTGGTGAATGAGCAGTTCACACCTGTCTGAAAGCCATGCCGGACTGTTCAGCCAGGCTCAGGTTCCTCGCTGAAAAATGGTCCCAGCAGAAAATATTCAGCCCTTACACCCGTGTGGGGGTAACCTCAGCTCCCTTGACAGAAGCAGATGGGAGGTCCATGTGCTGCTACGTCAGAAATGTCTGTCATTCTCCCGTTTCTCCCATGTCCTGTGTCTTAGGCTATCAGGCGTGCTCCTCCCGATGCCAGTTAAAACGTAGGTGTCAAACACAGAAGGCACGTTCATTTATAACTACACAGACTATAATTATATGTAGTCTAGGGCTTGTTTCCTGAACTAGGAAGAAGGAAAAATGGGTTAGGTGGGTGTGAGTAAAGTAGCAAGCAAGAACATGTTTTTTTTAGAGGTTATGAAACCACCTTGATTTCCCAGTATCTGAAATGCTGGCTAAGAACAAACAAATTGGAAAACTGTGTGCAGGCTGAGAGTTGGGACAAAAACAAGGGAATTGGGAACTGACAAGGGTATAGTAACAACTTCCTGATCCAGCCTGGGAACTTAGCATTGCAAGTTAAAATAGAGGAGAAATATGAAGTCACCACCACAGCTTATTTGAAGAAAGATAAATGCCAGTTTGGGATTACCAGGTGAGATATTTCAGTGAGAAATGGGGGCTTTAATGTCACTGTGTGAGGCATCAGTGAGGCCTCCTCCCATTTAATATTCTAACTACTTTTGGTCATCTAAATGCACTTTAAGATTAATTGAAACGAGAGCAGATGGAGGGAAGAGGTCTGAGGTGAACTGAGAGTCATTTAGGAAAGAAGATTGAAAAACCAGTCCTGTGTAGCTCAGGGGGTAAAAGAAGACAGGAACCATCTCCATAAAAATACTTGGGTAATGAGCAGTGAGCAAAACAGCTATAGAAATGGAAGCCAGTGCTGGTGCCAGAACATGTGGGAATAAACTGGTGATGGAAATGACATGAAGGTTCCTGACCATCAGGGGCACCGACAGCCTGGGCAAATACCACAGAAGGAATAACAGGCACAAAACACAAAATTGTTTCTAGTTGAGGGATGTTTTTTTCATGAAAAAGACCATAAACAACATCGTTCCTGGCACAGCAGAGAAGTGGGCTCTGTGATCCAGGCTCCTCCTGTGCTTCTAGTTCTAAATTGCCGAACGGGAATAGAACAGCAGCAAACCAAGGCCTTCGGCCACTTGTTACTGGAGATCTGTGGAATATTTTCACAGCAGCTCTAATGCCAGAAGCTCCAGTGTCCTGGCTAAACCCCAGGACATTCCTCTGCTATTTAAGTCCCCCCCGTGGTTTAACTTAGTAATGCTACTCTTTGCTCCCAGTCCAAAAATTGTGGAACAATGCTGTCTTTTTGGGCTTTAAAGATGTTTTCTATGTACCGAATTGCTCTTCAAACTGTAGTATAATTCACTCTAGGGTGTAACTCTGTTGCATTTTAACCTGCACAGAAATAGCGTATGCAAGTGTGGAGAGAGGATGGGAGAAAAAATAGCAGTATAAAAATACCCTTATGACAGCAGTGAGCCCAAGTGAGCAATATTACACTTATTTTACATCAGAGAATTCCTGATCCTTTTAATCTATAAGCAAAAAAGGTTTGAAACCTTTGCCATGAAAACACAAAAGGCAGATGTGATTTGGGGCTTTGCTATCAGCTGTAGCTTTTAAACAGTCTCTGGAAACTTGGTCTTGAATCTTATTTCATGACCCTTTCAAATAAGTCTAAAGTTGAATTCTGGCTTTTTGTCAAAATCAGAGAAAATTAATGACCCTGGCCTAAAGATCCTAATATGCACTGGTAGGCTTGGAGTTTGGAATGGTATGAATTTCCCAGGGTCTAAGTGTTGATGACTGTTAGCCTGCATTACCTGTATTGCAACAGTGCCTGGATCCTCCCAAACAAGAATAATGACACGTCCTATCCCAGGTCTGTATCTATGGATGGCAGATATTACGTAGAACAAGGAATCATTATTATTATTTAATTCTTGCAATCACCAAAGCAGCTGAGCTACTCCCACAGCTGCATTAAATATCACGACTAAAATATGCAACCCTTTTGTTATTTCATCTTCTGTGAGAAAAGTGGACTGTCATATTTCAACAGACAATTTTAAGCACATATTTCTCAGTAAGTATGTTGGGAAATACAGCTCACAAAACGTGCCCTGTTATTCCAGTTTTGCCTATATTCAGTAATACTACCTAAAGTAACTCCAGACAAGATAGCTTGGGTCCTGGAGCTGTGCAGGTAGCATGGAGCAAAACACAGACTAATCTGCCCTAAGAATGGGGTAAATCAGTCTACACAGAGCTCTGCCTTAACAAGTTACTTTAATATTTGGATGGAATTGGGTTAGAGATGGCTTGAGTAGAGCTGATTCTAAGCACAAGCCAAGTAGGCAGATTTTCAAGGGCATTCACCACCAGGACACGAAAGCTGCTGAGATAAGAAACTGTGTGCCTAATTTTGCTGTGCCAGAACCCTGTGAAGGGAAGGAGAGAGAGGTGCAGGAGGAAGAGTAATTCTTGTTGGAGCTGCAGGAGCAGCACTGGTCTCCTATCGCAGCTCCTTCACAGCCTGTGGCATAGCCAGACTGCAGCCACTCTTTCTCAGGATGGAGGAACTTCAGGTGTGCCCACCTTGGTGAGCTGGCGTGAGCTGATGAGGGCAAGGACCTCCTTTCCCAGCAGCCATGAGTGCAGTGGTGCCTCCCATGGCCTTGCAGAGAAAATGGGGAGATGACTGGTGGCGATGGCTATGAGAGGTTGTGCCAGATGCTCTGGCCAGACCCTGCTCTACAGAAAATGTTTGTTGCAGAGGAGCTTCATATGGTGGAGTGAAATCTGGTCTCCTAGATATCCTGGATTCACCTTCTGGGCATAACAACTAAAGTATTGAACTTGGTCCAAGTGTTGTAGCCAATAGTGCTAAGAAGCGCTGCAGCACTTTGAGCAGACAGGAGTCTCCTTAGCACTAAAGACTTTTTGTCCAGCCATTTCGTTTTGCTGTCAGCCTGACAAGAGGTGATAAAAGTACCAATAAGGGCAGGTCACTCACTGCCAGGATGGAAGAGACTCCAGGCCAGCTTGAGAGGAGAATGAGCTTTCCTCATGGATCAGGGCAAGGGCACTCTTGCACTAAGAACTGCACTGATTATCTCTGGTCACATTCTTCAGGAACAGGTGCTAGCCCAAATCTATGCAGATTCTTATTCCACCCTCCAGACTCACTGACACTGGCCTTGCAGCCTGTTTCAGATGCCCACTCCTCATCCATCAACAATTTCAGCCTCATCTGGGCTTCATCTGTGGCAGGGATACAGCAAAAACAGGTGCCGCTTCTCTGGGATGAGGCAGCATCACAGCGCCCAGGTTGCCAGCTCGCTCCAATGAGCGCAGGCAGGAAATTCCTGGGAAGGTATCCCATTAGAGGGGAGAAGGGGAAACTTTATTTTCCCAGGGGGCAGGTGGCCCGCAGAACGCGCAGGGGCTGCGGCATTAGCACCACCCAAACAGGCAGCCGGCTGGCTCCGAGAGCTCCGGCCGGCCCCTGGCTCCCGGCTGCAGGCAGCTGCCGCCGGCAGGACAGCTCCGGCCAGGAGAGGGAGCCGTGGCCCCGCACACCCCGCCTCGCACCCGCCTTCTCCGTCCGGACCCCGCTAACTGCGAGAGGGACAGCGCGGCCGCCTCCCCCTCGCACGGCGCCCTCCGGCTCCCATCCCGCTCCCCGGAGCGACCGCCGGGGGCGGGGGGACCCTCCCCGTGCGCGCACGGAGCGCGGGCGCGGGGAAAGGGGCGGGCAGGGCGGAGCGCAGCCCGGGGCGCGGATCGGGGACGACGAAGAGGAAGAAGAAGAAGAAGAAGAGGAGGAGGAGAGCGCGGCGCGGGGCACAGCTGTGCGCTCCCCGCGTCCTCAGGTGAGCCGCGGTGCGTGGGGATGGGCGGGGGCCGCTCGTGTTCCTGTAGGCGTGGGCAGGGACAGGGATAGGGAGTGGAGCCTGGCCCGCCCCGACCCGGCCGTGAACTTCTCCGCACGCAAAGGGAAAGTTTGTGTCGGAGGAGGAGGTTTCCAGCCCCGGCGCGGGGTGCGCGGGGTGACGCGGGCAGTGGTGGCGGCGGCGGCGGCCGCAGCAACCCCCGCTGCTCCCGCTCCTCGGCTGGCACGGGGGAAAAAATAAGAAAGAAAGAAGAGGAAGCTCGTGGGAGAGCCCGAGGAGCAGTGCCCGGGAGGCCCGGGCAAGGACGGGTCGGCGCGGTGAGAGCGAGGCGCGGGGATGGCGGAGCGGGGCGGAGGAGGCGGCGGGCGCGGCGGTGCCGGTGCCACCGCGGGGCCGGGGACCCCCGCGCACCCTCGGGGGACCCTCCGCGATCCCTCGGGAAGGAGCCTGTGTGTGTGTGTGCGGGAGGCGAGCCGAGCTGCGGGACCGCGGATTGTGTCTCCGGCGCTCCTGCTGGCCATACCTCCGGTCTCCAAAACACGGAGTGGTTTCCTTAAATTTGCTCCTTTGGGTCAGGGAAATCTAGATATTCCTGGCTGGAGCTCTTACGCGCACTGACAAACGCAACTTTAATTTTTTTATCATCCGTATTGCAAATGTGGGAGCCTCTGATACCTGCTCCCCTCTGCTGTCAAACAGATATCTGAAAAGGAAGAGGGGAGAGGAAGGGGCCAGGTTTAAGCCGCAGCAGGGAAATAAAGTGGAAGAGACGTGTCCAAGAAAACCGAATGGAACTGATTAGATATTGCCAGCAAGATGGCCTTTGCTGTGTGTTTGTTGGGGACAGATGCATCCTTATTAGAAGCATTTTTGGGAGGTTACCTGGAGGGAAACTGGATGGTGGGAATTGTTTCCTTAAAAAGAAGGTAGGGAAAAAGGAGACTGACTGTCAGGGCTTCACTGTTTCAGGTGTCCCCTTTCTCTGCCAGTGTTGATTTCCCCCTGGTACAGTGGCAGTGCTTGTTCCTCAGCCTGGGCTGGTTTCTTGGGGTTTGTGCTGTGCTTGGCACAACAGAATCCCAATCTCAGGGCCTTAGAATTTTACAGTAAAGTGGATTATAAATGCACTCTCGCATGCACACTCTCTCTTTCCATCTTAACCTCTGCTTTGTGAATAGCTGATTATAATGCTTGGATAAAATTCTGGTTTGCTTTGCTGACTTTTTTTTTTTTTCTCTCATAAAATGATGGCTTTTGTTCCATGCATTCAGTTTTGTTGTCCTAGCAAAGGCTTTTTACTTCTGGATTTGAGAGATTGCAGCAAGCTCCTTATATTTTTTAAAAAAATACCTCCTTTGTGATTAAAAATATTATTTTCCTGGCACTCCATTTTTAGCACTACCTCTTTTGGGTAAGAACTTACACTTCCATACCTAGAAGGATCGTGGGGTATTATTTATTAACTGTACTGTGGAGAGTCCATATCTCATAACTTAGAGGGTCATTTATAACAGGTTGCTTTTGGCAGCTCTTGAAAATTTACTTGCTGTCTTGTGTTCCTTGCAGGAAAGGCATCCCTTGTTTGCATGGAGAGCCTCACTCCAGCCCAAGGGCTCTCTGGTGGGCAGGCTTGGTGCTGGAAAGGGTCCTGTTTTCTGCTTCCATTGCCTGCCTCTGGTGAGCAGGAGAGGGCAAGCAGAGAGGATTAAGCTCTAATACCTAGATAGTCTCCTTCCCTGGAAGTAGGTATGGTGGTGTTGCTGTCCCTGGGAACACTTTCTCTATCAGAGCAGTTAAGGATGCTGGATAATGAGGGACGTGGAGAGTAAGACTGTGAGGACTTGGGGTGGTGGAAGCATGCAGGGCACTGAAGTGACAGGAAACATTAAGCTGGAAAGGCAGGAGCTGGGGCATGGAGGTGAAGCAGGGGGCTGTGGGGTGAGAGGTTATGTTTCTTGTGCAATGCCTCTGCAAGGCAGAGGGCAGGTCTGCACTCACACAGCCCTGTGACTTGCTTTCTATGTCTCTGGTTGTAGGTTGAGTTTAAAGTGTCTGCATATTATATAGGAATAGCAGTGCTGGCTCATATCTGTCCATGAGAGTCCAGAAGGTCCTCTGATCCCTCTAGAGTCTGGAAGAAAAGCTTGTGTCTGAACACCTCTAGGCTCTCTCTTTCTAGACTATGGCTCTGTGCAGGTTTTCTGCATCTAAAACATTAGTGAGTGTGCAGTAGGGATAAGTACTGTGCTGGTCTGGGCTCCAGCAGACTCATACCCTTGGTCAGGTAGTGCTACCCCAAAGTATCTGGCAGGAACACATGGGTGAGAGAGACTTCAGAGGGTAGGGAGAGTGATGTGGCAGCAGATTGGATGGTGTCTCGATACACAAAGGTATGGGAAGTGCCTCATTGCTGGCCTCAGTTCTGTGATTTTAAGCTCTGAAATACCCATATAGGAAGAACAAGGCAGAGAGAATTTGTCCCAGCTTTATTCCTTCAAGACCTGCATGAACCAGATGCCAGCTCTAAGGAGGAACCATGACACTTTTTCAGAATAAGAGGACAGAACTTGTGTTTTTATTCCTTTTTCTCACTTATTGTTATGTTTGGATTTCTGTGTTGGTTATTTTGGCAGGCACATGATTCATATTCCTTTCCCCATCCATCCTGGGTCCCCTACTCTTGTCAAGTGACCTCTCATTTCAGCAAGACTGACTTGCAAAAACTTGCCGTGGAGGTAACCCTTGTGGCTGGTGGTGTGGGAGAGATGCCCCAGCT
This sequence comes from Oxyruncus cristatus, assembly GCA_013399855.1. Taxonomy (NCBI): domain Eukaryota; kingdom Metazoa; phylum Chordata; class Aves; order Passeriformes; family Cotingidae; genus Oxyruncus; species Oxyruncus cristatus. The sequence goes on from VXAY01007256.1 coordinate 462,126, forward strand.
TGATTCTCAGGACAGGTTGCATTAGCCAGGTGGACAGTCAGGAAGAAGATATCAGCATGTGAGTGCACTCATGTCTTTTTTTTTCATCATACAGTAATGGGGAATGCTTCAGAAATAAAAATAGATATATGGAAAAGCCTGTGTAAGCTGAAATCTGTGAACAGCGCCACGTTATCTGGAAACTGAAACATATTCTACAGTGGATCTCACAGTTCAGACACTGCCTGCTCTCCTTCTTCCTCTCCAGCCTTTCTCTTGACACAGCTCATGGATTTAACTGCCCACAGAAGCAGAGCCAAGAGCTGTCTCCTCTGATGCAGCCTGGGCCGGTAGCATCTCTGTACCTGGTGCGTGAGAGCTGGTGCTCCTCCAGCTGTGCAAAGCAGGACAGATGCAAGGGCAGAAGGAAGGCAAAGCTGGCTGTCAGGTTTGCCACGCTGACCCCTTCTCCACACCCATTCTGCACCCTGTGTGTAGCTCGGGGGCACACGTGCAGGTGGGTTTTTTCCCTCCGTGGTTTGTAACTGCTTTGTTCTGCTTTGCCGTCACCAAAACGTGTGGCTGAGATTCAGTCAGTGCTAAGCTGGAACAAAACAGCTTCTCCTTCTGGGAGGTATTTTAGGATTTCTCCCCCCACCCCAATGTTTTTGCAAAGCAGAAGGCTAATCTTCCATTTCTCAGCCACAGTGTTGGTATGTGTAGGGCTTTTGCACGAGACTGAGCCAGATGTATGTTCAGCGAGAGTGTAGGAAGGGAACTGATTTGGGGAAATTACTTCATATGGTGCCTACACTTCTGGGAATTGCGATCTTGGCCAGTGTGTTTGCTGTGTTCAGCCTCAGCGGTCCCAATAAGACACATGCACAGAACACTATACTCATAAATTCAGAGTCTTATTTGACAGAAGATAAAACAAAGGATCGTGAATGTACAAGTGTATGTATTTTGTTATAGGGTTCCCTAAAAATAGTTGCTTGTAAAACAGAATTTCTACTACAAGTGAAGAATTGTATCTTTAGTCAGTCCTTTGTTAATTTAACAACTCTCGGTTTCATCAAATGGGGGTATATCCCCAGGAATTCCTCTGACACAGGTGTCCCCTGAGTCTGGATGATTATCCAATTACAATTTAAAGAAAACTACAGCAAGGATAATTGGCTAAAGATAGAAGTATCTGAGTGTGTTAGGGAAAGAGAATAAAAGAGGGTGAAAGCTTCCCTTTCTCATATGAGTAAATGAGAATTATTCCAGTTATCTTTTGAGTGAGTGGAGTCAAGGTCCCCGGTGTTTGGACCCTCTTGCTGTCTTTTCTTCTTTCTTTCCTTCTAAACTCTCACTTGTTATGTGTTGACTCCATATTTATATGAAAAAGTTGCACTGATTCTTAAGGAGTCTTTTTACATTTACATGTGTTAACAAAAAGGGACTGTTAAGTTAAACGCTCTGTTTGAAGCAGAGAAGAAGAGATTGGCATGAATCCTGGGCTGAACAGGGGAAGTGGTAGGTGGTTCCTTCTGGGAACACCAGGGAGGTGCTAAGGAGCCATTACCTTGGAAATTTCGCTCAGAGTAGGGCCATCCAGCTCTTCCCAGCTCTCTCTTGGTGTCCACAGAAAGAGACCTGTTATCACGCCTGGAAGGAGAACTGAATGGTCTAGCACTCCCATCCCATGTCTGTCATGGGTATTGGGATCCTTGAGCTGGCACGGCAGTGTTTTCAATTGGTTCAGAAGCATCTGAGGCTGCCCTTACACCTGCTCACTCTTTTTTCTTTTTTATTTCCAACAGCTTGCTTAGGCATGGCTGGGCAAGCTTTGCTATTTAACCCTTCCAGCTTTGGGTCTGACCTTCATCAAGAGCCAGCGTGGCCACGGGGCAGTGCGTTGTCTGGGTGCAAGTGGGGAGCTCTGTGGTGCAGCCTGGCAGTACCACGGTAAGAGGCTGGTTGTGGGCTCCACATGCAGCTCCAGGGACAGCTTTGTTGTGCAACTGAAAGGCAAAGATACAACATGAATACTTACACAAATTCTTAAGAGGCCTCTTCATCTTTACTAATCCAAAGTGTTATGAGAATTAGAAGAGGACTTAAAAAAAAAAAAGTAAAAAGGAAAAAAAAAAAGTAAGTTTTAATACCTCTCCCTTTATCTGGAAAAGCTGCTGGGTTTGATTTTCTTGGTTGTGTGTTTGTTTGTTTTCCTCACTGTTTTGCTTAATGCCTTCTGTGACTGAAATAAAAGTGACATGAAATATCTTGCCTCTCTTAGGCCTGATGCTGTCCATTTATAGGGATGTGGGATTTTTTTAGATGTTCAGAGCATGATTCTTAGATATTTGATCAAATTGTGTGTAAAAGCTTGCAAAAATGTGACCTAAATGTTTATCCTTAGTGCTGACAGGATGCTGTGGAGCTGTTTAACAATATATTTATAACAATTATCCTACTTGGCAAGAAAGATATGTTATCTTCTAAAAGGAAATTTTTGCCTTTTTTTTTTTCCTTTTTCTGCTCATTTGTGATTATAGCTGCCTTTGTCTGTCATTTTACCTTTTGTGTTAGATGTAAATAAAGAGCTAATTACAGTTAATCTCAGTGCAAAGGAATGAAATTTTAAAAGAGTGAAAAATAACTCCCATCTGTTGGATTTGCAGTAACGTTTTGGGGTTTGCCGTCTACTTGGAAGGACGCCAGCAGTTATCTTGCTCAATTTAAAGTTTTCTTTGCACTATTTAAACTGGATTTTTAATAATTTAAAAAACAAACAGAAACGGAACAAGCTTTTCAAATTATGTTTGGCCATGTTCTTTATGTGGTGGTTGCTAAAATGTGAACAGCTCTAACTGAAATGAGTTGAAATCCCACTACCAAATTCTATAGGAACATGATTAAGACCTTCTGGAAAAGCATCTATTTTTCATAGTACTATACTGCATTTCTGTGTTTTCCCTCTGCTGGGGCTCCATGTGCCCAGCTAACCAGCCCCAAAATGACTTGTTCCAAGGGAACTGTTACTTAAGTAGTTATTATTTAAGACAGGCTCAGAACCTCAGTTTTGTATGATGGGTATGTGATACATTTAGCCCCATCAGCTCCAGTGACTGTTGAGCTCAGGGAATTAATTCTATACTTTTCACTCATCCTTCATCTCAGCATCTCTGAGCACTTTAGAGACATTAAGATGCATGGCTGTGGTGTGAGGTGGGGAGAGGCTGTTATGAATGTGGCTGGGGAAACAGAGGCACAGATTTCAGAAGCCTCTGCTAATGCACTCAGTTCAGGGGACAGCCATTTATAAGTTCTCTAATGCTTGATTATCAGGGAGGCACTACAGCTTTTCCTGCACTGCTTTTGGTGACTGATGCCTACATGGAGGTTTCATGTACATTAACAGAAACTCGTATTTCTACCCTTAAATGGTAGACTGCTTTAAAATCTTCAACCTTGGAGACTTACAGGAGCATAGTAAATGGCGGAGTAAATAGTCCAAATTTCTACTTATTTTTTTCTGAGGTTAGTTTGCAATAAGTACAACAATCTCACCTCTCTCCCACCGTAGTACCATCCAGGGCCCCACCTACATAAGTTTATTAGCAATATGTTGAGTCAAAGCTCAGATCGTTAAATACTGATTTTTTACAGTAAGAGCCATGCAAATTCACTCTAATACAAATAATTGGATTTGTTCTGTTTAGAAATAGCTGCCTCCCCCCTCTTCCTTCAAGACACAGGCACTTTCCAGCCCTTGTTTTTAAGAAGGGGTCTTGGTAATGGGACAAGAATGTATGTGTTGCTGCCCAGCTGGCAGGCTGTGGAGGTCGTGAGGCCACCCAGCCTCTTTGAATGAGCACAGATGTGCTGCTGGATCCCAAAATGTGTTGCTCTAGTAAATTGTGCTGGTTTCATTTCAGCCAGACTGGGTTGATGTGTTGGGGTGACTGAAGGACATGACAAAACTCAGACTCCACTGGAGTAACATCCCCACGGACTCGGCTTCCCCATATCCATTCTACTGAAAAAAATAACTGCAGTCTCAGTGCAATTTACCTTCCTCCACCTTCCTTGTTCTCTCTCATGTTGCTATGTGGAATTTAGGGAGGCTGTTTAATACTGTCTTCTTGGGAGGTTGTACACTCATGGACACCCTGACTCAAGGTCATGGAGAGATGAACATATTTTTCTCCAGGCTTACTGTGTTTTCCTTTTCTCCCATTGTACAGGGGAGCTGCATCTTGCATTGCAGCGCTGCTGAATAACCCTAGGTTGTGACTACCCAGGAAGGTAATGTTTCCCCCTTTATAAGCATTTTCCCCCCAACCACTTGTCTGACAGGTGCAATGACTGTAGTTTCTGACACAAAGTGTCAAAGAGCAGGAGGGGAAACTCAACCCAGCTTTCCAAAGACACTCAGTGATTACTTCCTCTCAATGCAGAGAAGTGAGCCAGCCCAGGGCTGGGGTCAGCACAGATTTCAGGATATCAAGGCATCCACTTCCTGGCGTTGAAAGTTCTCCGAAGTGAAAATTTTGGAGGCTTTTCAGATTTTTGGCCCTTTGCAGCAGGGTTTAATGTGCAGCCGTATTTCCTTGTGTCGCTGCTCCTTGTAGCCTTTGGAAATGTCAGCAGCGAATGTATTGCCTTTTGTTTGTCATTCAGCTGGGGAAACGAATTCATTGCCCTCATGAGATCAATCATATTCTCCCCAAATAATTAATATTGATGACAATCACAGCATACTACTGCCTGCAGCTCCATCTCAGCCTTGGCACTGTGTACATGCTGTGGGTCAGAGAGCAGACTTTCTCAAAGGAGGCTCCAGGACTTAAAAATTCAGGGTGGTGTTGTTTGAAGGTTGAATTTTGAGCTGCACTGATGGGGTCAGTGCAGGCAGAGCCTGAGCAAGTTCCCTGTGATGGTGCAACTGAATTTTTGCAGAAGGAAATGTTAGAGACATGGGGAGCAAATCCAGTACACATCACAGGGGAAGGATTGTCTCATTCTCTCTTTACTTCATCTTTTTCTGTGTGTACCAAGCTTTTTCTAGTCCCCTTTGCAGAGTGCAACTGTACTGTGCATACCAGGAAGGGGCAGTATGCAAAAGAAAGCTGCTCTAATAGTCACCAGGAGGACCAAGTGGTAAGATTGGGAATGTGGAGGGCTGGAGAACTGCTTGTAAGTGGGGTGCTGTCCTGCAGGAAGCCAGTAGCTCCTGGGCTTTCTCTTTTAGTATTGCTTTAAATTTTGCCATGGATTGATGTGTAAAGTACACTTAGAACAGCCTGTCTGAGCTGCAGGACAGGGATAGAAGCATCTTGATGTCTTTTTCTTGTTTGCTTTTACACATAAGGCTAAATGGGATTAAATTAACATGATTAATATAAGTACCAGTGTGGAAATGCTGTGTGGCTCAAACTTGAAAAATTCATCTCACTTGCTTTTACCCTTGAATATGTTGCTTATCCCAGCATACCAAGAGTCACCTGAGGAGATCCTTCTCTTATGCTGCGGGGAGAGCTGAGTCTTCCCCACTGGTAACAGCATGGCCGAACCTGCTGCGGTGCTGGAGACATTGCAGGATGCCTGAGGGATTTGTGGCCCTTCTGGAAAGGGGGGTGAAAGACAGTGATGATGTGCTCTGGAGCATGGTGGTGCTTGGAGGACTTTTGCCTGCTGTGTCCGTCTCTGGAGGAACAAGAAGGGGAAGATGTTGGCTGAATATAGAGCAGCCATCATGGGAATCTGGTGTGCAAGCACTGAGGGCTGTAAGGGGAGGAGATGAAATGAAGGAGCAGGTATGTAGCTGGCAGCAAAGGCTTGAACTTAGGAAAATAAACTCTTGGAGTGTTTTTTGAGACTGAGACCCTATTGCAGCTAGTGCTGGGCAGGGCTGGATGTAGCCCTGGTGTGATGGTGGAGAGGTGGAGTAGGCAGAGCACTGGCTGTGCCCGGCTGGGCTTATGAGGAGATACCTCTCCTGGGAAAGCTGCTCTGGGATTCAAGAGTCACAGGCTGGTGGTGTGAAAGGCAGTAAGCCCAGCTGATAAATCTGCTCGAATCTGCACTGTATTCTCTGGATTTAGAGGCTTGGGCAGAGCTAACTTGGGGTTACTGCTGTGCAATCTGTTGCACAATGTGGATGTGCTGCTGTGTCCACCACGGCAGTGGAACAACCTCCTAGAGAGGGTAGTGAAGCTGCTTACATTGAAAAACCATTAAAAAGGTCAGGAGGCAGAATGTATAAATTAATTGCTCATCAGATGTCTCCAGGTGCTCTGTGAGAACTAATTGGAATTTTTCCACGAGGGAGGAATATCACTCTGGATTCCTTAAGTCTTCTTAAGTCTTTGAGCAATTTTGATTTACAGATTTCTTTTTTTTCTGTGCCAAGATTAGTTTGTCAGTTTATTTTGTGGTAGTGCAATATATGGGTTTCTCAGAACTCTCCTTTCACTATAACATCGCCATCCAAAATAGAAGCATTGTGTCTGGCTTCATGGAAGATCTCGGCTCTCTTTGAAGCTCTGTTGGAAACTTTTCATTCCCTGGCTATTCAGACTTAAAAAATAGACTGTCTTGGCTGGATACCTTTTGCTTGAGCACAGAAGTGCTCTTGTAGCTTGGTGTTTGAGCTGCGTGGTGGCCAGCATGTATGCATTTGTAGTCTGTGCTGTTTGATTTTATAGCTGTGGCTCTACCTGCCCCTCTTCAGCCCACTCCACAGTGGGTGGTAGCCTCAGCTGTTTGTTTGTCTTGTCCAGGTGTGCATATTTTGCAGAGGTGACAGATTCCTAAGCTAGTTTATTTTTGATGTATGAAATGCAGTGTGCTCTGCCTGCTAAACAGCTGCCAGAGTATAATCAGCAGCACCCTGGTTTCCAGCAGAACAGTGAGCAAGATCTGTAGCATTTCTGCTTTGCCAAGTCCTGAGAGGACCCCAGGAGAACTGCAAAGAGAAGCAGGGGGTACTGAATTTCTTGAGACTTATTTTCAAGCCACCCCTGCCTTTCCACATGGCTAGATTGCACTTTTTTCCTTTTGAGAGGGAGAAAAATAGTTTCTTCATCTGAATTCTGATTATTAATATTAAATCCGTTGAGCCAAAAGGGTGCCAGGAGATGGTATCTAAATGCCAATAGCAAATCACAAATTCTCTGCCTGGGAATCGCTTCCATGTCCCAAATATTGGCACTGGCAGAGGCAAATCTTGCACTACCAAGGAAGCTCCCAGAAATGACTCACTGTGAATGAAAATCTCTGCAGTTTTCCCCGAGCCTCTGAGCTTGAGGTGAGGCTGCTGCCTGCTCTGTCCTCAGGAGCTCTTGGTGCTTTTGGAAGGGCAGCCTTGCTCATGCAGTTTGTGCTGCCCTGTTAAAGGAGAAATAGCTTGGGACCACCTCCCGTGGTGACTCTGGAGTGGCACACCGCTGACTTTATTCCTCCCCATGTTGGGAGGAATAGTGAAAATTAATTTAGTGAAAATTAATTATTAAAAAGCCATTGGACTGCAGCCCTTGGCCTGGGTGGGCAGGCAGGAGGCCAGGGAGGGGCTGTAGTGGGTGACAGGCAGATGGAACCACCTCAGATGCCTAATGTCATGTCCTTGGCTGGCAATGAGCTGGCTGAGCCACTGACTGAGAAGACTGTTTCCAGATTTGTTTGTAGTGTGTTTGGTTTTAGTTTTGTTTTTTTTTTTCCCCATTTCTCTTCAGGGTACTTGGTAGACCTTGGTGTAAAGGTGTGTGTGGGCACTGTACCTCCCCAGTGCTGGGAACCAGTGCTTCCAGATCCTGTGTTCAAGTGGCCAGCTCTGGCCAAGCAAGGCAGAAGATGCTCTGTGCTAGTGACAGGGGACACCTCTCACCAGGGCAACTTTGCATCTGACTCCCACTAGTTTAATTTTATTTTTTCCCTCTACAAAAGTAGGTGTGTAATATCTGCTGTAATTCTAGCTGGTGAAAAACTTTCAGGCTGCTCAAATTGAAATGTTTCTTTTGGTTCTGATGACATAAATTACTTTTATAATAGAAACATTTCAGAACAAATTCCTTTCAGCCCTCTCTGCTGTAAGGCATGTGATAGCCTGGTGAGTGCAGCTACCCTGGCACAAGTGGGACTTCAGTGTTGATCTTGCAGGTCCCTGCACATGCCTTGGATGTGTCACCATTAGATGCCCTGATTGGATCACACTTGTAGCTCCTGTGATATCCCTGATTGCCAGGCAGGCTTCAGTCCTGGCTGATTCCTGCTGAAATGTGCCTGGCTGTTAGGGAGCTCCTGCCGAGATAAACTGGGCTCCCTGCCCTTAGGGGAGATGCGAATGTTTTTCTGAGGACAGCGTTGGGGGCCCTTTGGTCAGTGTGCCTGTGTTTGAAGTGATGAGTGTGGCGTTAGCATGCACTAGACCAGGGAAAGTGCTCCGAGCTGCTTACGGCTTTCATCATCAAACTGCTGCTTGATTCCTCCCCGTTCTGTTCCTGGAAGCTGTCTGGGAATGAAAATTGTAATGAATGTGTTTATTCCTCCTGAGGAGTAAAGGCTGGACTTTTGAACCCCGTCGCCTGCCTTTCCAACCACATTCCCAGAGATTTCGGTGTACCATTCCGTTCTGCTGGCAGGCTGCCCATAGGACTGGCCAGCTCCCTGCAGGAGTGGCTTCCCTTTGGGCAGAGTGGAACCGCTGACACCACAGCAAAGGGTGGTGCCATGTAGTGCCCAAATGGCCTCCGGAGGAGGGGCAGGGCCAGAGAGACACTGTGCAGTTCCTCGGTAAGTGGTACCAAGATGGTTTGTGCTACAGAAATTCCCCCTTTTGTCTGACTTGCTCTTGTGCGTACTGAAAAGCAGAAGTGTTTCCTGGAGGGCTGAAGGGCCTTTTCCCATTTTCCATTAGTGTTTTTGCTGTTACTTTTCTGCAGTTGCTTTTGCAGGCTGCCCTTTGTCTGCCTTTTGGGTTCTTTGAATTTACTTGAACTGTACATTTATTTTTCCCCATAAGAAAACACAGCAAACTCATCAAGCAGCCTTCTCCAGTGCTGCTGCATGATGATGCAGGGACCCAGGGTTTGTGCACACACTGTGGGAGCAGAGGAGCTGTGCCTCTCTCCTGAGCTCCAGCTTGGCTCTGCAGCCCATCTCTCAGCCTTCATCCTCAAGTCCATGTGGCTTAGAAACAAAGCATTTCCTCAGCTAGCCCACTCTGGATTTTGCTAGCCTTCCTCTGTCTGCATCCCATTTTTGGGGCCAGTCATATGCTCTCAAGAGCTTCTGACTTCGGACAGAATTACAGAAAGAAAATAGTATGTAAAAGCTGCTCTGGCTGAGGTTATTTTTTTCCTCTTTCTGAAAGTGCTTTATTTTAAATGCCCTTTCAGCCAGAGCACTTAGTGGCAAGGTTTTGAAGGGTGCTTTTGTTCTGCAGGCCATAGTGTGACTTCCCAGTGAAAAGCAAAAAACCTACCAGCCTTCCCTAGATGCCTGTGGTTAGGAGGGACAAAGGCACTTTTCTTGGAAAATACAGCGTTGTTCTGTGGAATTGGTACACTGTCTTTGAGAATAGGTGTGCAGTAGTTAGAGTGCTGCTCTCTTTGTTAATTATTTGACATCTATCTTGGGTTTTTTAATTGTTTAGAAAGTGCATAGGCTTTATGGGGTCTGTGCTGCTAAAGGCAGGAGTGAATGATTCATTGCTGAGGTCTGTTTGAAAAGGGTGTTGTATTAAAAGGTGTTTTATATGAAAATATTCATTTTTTTTTCTGACATAAATGCCACTTGTGACCAGTACCAAATGCAAAAAAAGCCAAACCTTTCTACCTTCCTTGCTTTTAAGGAGGCACTTCTGTGACTGTGTTTCCCCCCACCCCACTTTTCTTTGCTCCTCAGTAGACAGAAGGTGAAAGTTTGAAGAAGAAAGTGCTCAGGGAACAATTTCTGATTTGAAACAAAGTGAACATATCAAGTAAGTTCCTTTAAAAAAAATTCTAACAGTGTCTGTGATGGATCATTTTTCCCAACCATTCTATGAATTATTATTACTGAAATGTTAATTTATGTAGATATTAAGAACACCTCAGAGTATATTGGTCTCGTGAGAAGTTCCTGAAGTGCTGAGGGTGTATCAGAGCTCTCCAGCTGTCTTCTGGCTGCTCTGATTGCCTGCTTCCTAGCTGTGGTGTGATTTCTGAGCTGGTAAGCTCTTCTGCTCACTGATTTTATTCCTGGCTCCCTTTAGGGTTTGCTTTTATTTTTATTTGCTTTGGGTGGGTGCAGTTGGGTGAGCCCCTCTGCTGCCACCTGGGTTTGCACACCCTGGCCTCGGCTCCTTCGCTTGCAGCCAGAGATGCTGGTGTTTCAGCACAGTGCTACAGAATTGCATAATAATAAGTTCATCAGACACCATTGGAATTGCATCACATACAGGCAACATGCTTTCTGATGTCACGAAACAAAGAAGAAATAGGTTGAGAAAACTCTTCAGTTCCTGGCAAGACCAGGGTGGGTTGTAGTCCTGTGGTGTCAGGTTCTTAAGGGAATTGCAAAACCCACTCCCTCTCTCTGTGACTGGATGCAATGCCCTTCTGTATGACCATAGGACTGCTGTGGGAAGACCTTTCTGTTTGGGGTAGATCACAGATTTGGGGCTATTTAAAGCAAAGCATCCCAGTGCTAGCAGCACTAGTACACAGAACCTGTGTTAGTACAAACCATCAGATCCTGTGGTTTTGTTTGGGGGGGTTTTAGGTTTTGTTTTTGAGTAATCATGTGCCAGAGGAATGGAGCTGGACTGCAGAAGCCATCCTGCCCTACTGTCCCCTTTACCTTCTTCACTGAGTGTGTGAGCTCTCCATTTCTTTACCAAACAGAGAGTATCCTCTTCCTTTATCTCAACTGGCAAATGTTGGCCCAGTCAGGGCGCCCAGGAGGCTGTGACGGCTCCTTTTGACCAGCCCTGGACTCTGTACATGTACCTTCCATAGCCCCTTGCATTTTGTACACTGTGAGAGCAGCCAGGGCTGTGGTCAAGTGCGTCCCTTTCCCGTAATGGAGAAATTGCTGTAATCTGACAGGCTCTGTGTACGTCTGCCTCCACTGATAAGATCTCTGGAAAGCCTGGAATGAACCAGAAGTAAATCACTCTGCGTAAGGCTTCTGATTTTACAGCTGGGTAGAGCAAGAAACAAGGATTTTCCTACTAGCAGGCAGAGCATGGAAATCTTTGATACCTTGCTCATGTGAACAGAGACTTGGTGGCTCTTTGAGACAGTTGAAAGGAGCATATTCCTGTGAGCATAGCTAATGGATGTAAATATTAGCTCACTGCAGAGTTCATGTATCACTGAGTGAAATGTAGTACTTTATTTTGGCCTCGGGCCACACAAATGGCCTTGCTCTATACAAGATAAACTCATCCAAAGTCAGTAGTTGTTCCTGCTTGCTTCAGGGCTGAATTCAGTCTGATTTGTGCAAAATGCAGGAGAGAATCACTGGAAAATAAGGGTGAGTTAGTACAAGCTGTGAATTTAGCTAATGACAAATGGAGAGGGAACCATGAGGGATCTTTATTATGGGAATGATTCCCCTTCGCTGTTTACACCCCTTCTCTTCGAGCATCTAAATTACCAAAAGATCCTAAATCCCTGCCAGAAGTGCAGCATGTTGGTTGTCTCTGTCCGATCTGATGGTGTAAAGATGTTTTATTTTTCTTCGACATTTCGGGGGGCTGGCACTACTTAATGCTGTTTCTTCTCTATGGAGTCTTCTTAAGTAACACTGGGAGCTGGTTGTAGGTGGCAGTGGAGAAGGATTTGATTAGCAGCTGGCACTTCAGTTTGGAGAAAGGCAGTAGGGAGTGACCAGCCCTCTCAACTGAACCTCAGGGAAGAAAATTCACTTTCTTCCCTGCTTCTTGCCCATTTTTTAAAGCATGATGGCTTCAGAGGCAATCTGCAGCCCTTTGCATGGACTGTGCAGGGAAGAGCAGGTTTTCTCCGGATTTCCTTTGTCTCTTTGAGATGAGTCCAGCAAAAGGAAAGCATTGCACAAAGGCTTTTCAGATGTAAGCACTGAAAACGAAGGATTCAATATCCGCTGCTGGGTTTTGAGAAGTACAGTTCACATGTCCCACTCTTGTTAATCTCTGCAATCTGTGCAGTCTTAGGTGCTCTCTGCTTATGCTCAAAGCCCTTCTGTGTACTGCGTATATTCTGGACAGGTTTATGAGGGACATGTTTAGGCGAGCTCTGTGGCTTCTCTCCCCACACTTTTAACCCACTGTGATGGAGCAGGTTTCCCTGTCATCTCGTGAGCACACTCCTGACAGTATCACCATGCTCATTACAGCATCTGCCCGGTGGAACTGAGATGCTTTGATGAAGTTCAGCCTTTTAACCATCTCTTCTCCCTTCGTGATCTGACAGCACCCAGGAATATCAAATGCAACCTTCACCCCATTAATGAGAGCATCTAGTAGATGTCAGTTTTCATGACTACCAGCTTATAAGTTGCATCCTGAAAAAACCTAGAAACAGAGGGAGATTTAATTCCAGTGAGTGAGCAGCTCTGAGAGCTGAATGCCAGATACTGGAGCGGTCAGCCAGTGAAACTCTGGCAATGTACATTTATCTCAAATTACAGGAAATTGTACTCTCTTGCAGGAATAGAAAAGTCTGGGATTGTTTTTTGCTTATCAGAGCTACTTAGAAAGTATAAGCCTTTTTTCAGATCATTTCTGAAAAGCCTACAAACCTGATGCTTGTTTACTCCTGTGAGGTGGCTGTTCAAAGGAGGGTTTGACTGGAAAGGGCAGGTAAGGCCTTGTGTTGCCTCTGCTGCCCGTAGGAGCAGAGCGAAGCAGTCGGGACTCTGGCAACCAGCCTCTTTGCAGGTCACCAGCAGCAGACCTTGCCAATTTGGACTGCACTGGTGTGGTTGCCCTGTTGAACTGTCAAACACATATTCAGTGCAACTGTGCTGCAGCTGCCACTCACCGTCGCAAGTGCTTTCTGCACTTGTTCTTAAGAATGAGCCGAATAAGGTCTTGCCAGAGGACCTTGGTGTTTTGGGAGTCAAAGCTTGGGATTTCTAGCCTGCAAGTGTCTATTTTACTCCTTGTGCTCCCAGATACAGATTATTCCAGTGATTTAAGTCAGTGATCTGGGCTGTCCTCTTCAGAGCTGTCACCTCCCAGGCTTGGCAAGCTGCCTGCAGGCGGAGCAATGCTGCCACGCTGGTACTATACTCAAGGAATCTTAATGAAATAAAAAAAGATCGTACCAGAATTAAAGGATCACTGTGTGGACGGAGGGATAAACACACACACTCAGAGTTAAAAAATTGCCTGCAGTGATGAAACAGTGTCAAATAACCAGAAACTCTGTGTGCTTTGTCTCCCAGGATGAAGATGGTCGGTGTCCTGCTGGTTACACTCTGGCTGTCCGTGGTCGTCCTCAGCAGAGGCTCAGGTAAGGACATGGCAGGCAATGGGTCGCCCACCTACTGTGGGAAGAGCTGACCTGAGACCAGAGAAGAAAACTGTCTGTAGCGAGTTGTAAGAATTTACAGCATTTCTGGATTAAAGGGTTGTGTGTAAAATGCTTCAGCAAAGTATTGAACACAGTGTTAGGTCCGTGTGGTATTGTACAATGCTCATGTGTAGAGGCTACAAGCATGGTGTAAGTGAGTGCATTAACAAATAGCAGTAAGCACCACCTCGACCTAAAAGTGCTTTACAATTTCAAGCTGCCCACTTGGTCATTATCTTTATTCCCCTTCTGTGAGGGGTGGAACCAGGGCTTGGCATGTGGTGTTGACTTGACACTGAGTTGCAAGCAGGACCCAGACTTGAACCTGAATTCTGCTATTCCTGGTTGGATCTGGAGGGGCCTGAGATTCGGCTCTCCAATTCTGACTCATGCCTCGGCAATGCAAGGGGAGAGGGGAACTTCTGGAGTAAGAGGAGCTCTGATACCCGTCTCACTGAGTCACTTTCCTGACAGGAAATATGTTGTCATGCTCGCAGCTCCCCTGGCACACGTTCAGCCCAGCTCTTCTGAAGAGGCAGATTGTGCATGTCTCGGCTCTGGACTTCCTATTTGGGGGCGGAAGGAGACAGCATGATTTACAGGAGGCGAGTGGAAAGGGGGAGGGAGGAAAGAACAGGTGCTGGTTTTGTGGGGGGAAGTGCTCAGAAGCAAGGGCTGTGCAGGGGATTGACAAGCCCTGCCACGAACCTTTGCCCCTCTGCAGCTCTGGCAAACAAGAAGTTGTAATACCCTGAGCAGATGAACAGCTCTTGTGTCATTCCCTCTTGGACCACACTGAATTATCATGATCGAATTCACATCATGCACCTCAACAAGGTTCATCTCAGTGCAGTGTTCATCGCAGAGACTGGGAGGTTTTTCTCCTCCTTGGGCTGCCCAAGGGCTGCAGCCATTCACAGTGGGCTTTGGTCTTCAGTAGGGGATGTCCCATCCCGGCTGGCATGGGCTGGGTGGAAGTGGTGAGCAATGGGGAAACAGCAAAGGAGAAAGAATATGTGGCCTGGGTCTCCTCTGCTAAGCCCCGGGTAGCAGGAGAGCCTGGGGAAGGAGGGATCCAGTGACGTGGATCTTTGCTGCTCGCTGGGAAAATCCCTGCTTTGCATGTGATTCTGGACGTGCTGTTCTGCTCTCCACCAACGCAATATCCTCCTCCTGCTGAGGCAGCATTACCACACCCCACGTGCAGTCAGTCATCTTGGGCTTCTTCAGAAATGGGAGGTAGATGCAAGTGAACCAGGATTGCCCAGGAAACGTTAGAGCTACTCTAAAAACTGATACAGTCATCTGGGAGCAGTGAAATGAGCACCCTGGCATTTGGGACACACAGGCTCATGCCAGTTGATCTGGCAGAACCAGAACTCTCCATGCATTTTTGTAGGGTGTCTAGTACTATTTAAATATTCCTCCTTTAGCAGAGGTTTTCTGTACAGGATGATCAGATCCCTTGTAGAGTGCTGCAAGAACATAAGTGTCAAAGGGTGATGCATGAGACACGAGATCAGCTAAAACACACTTCTCCTGGAAATCCAATGCCGTATATGCATTTAATTATCTGGAGGTCCGTGGTGTCAGACACTCTTCAGTTCAGAGCTTCCTTTTATCCCATGGACATCATAAACCAGTTTGGGCTGTCAAAACGTCTTGTGTTATTCATGATGGGCCTGGATGGCTGTTGGTAGTTGGATGGAAGGGCAGCTGTCTGTGCAGCCCTCTGTTACACTTATGGGGCTGGCACCATAAGGCAACTGGAGCTTGTTTTACCCTTGCAAAGTTGTAAATACAGAGCAGTATGGGGGACCAGACTTGCTCTGGTAATGTTGTGGCATTTGGGCTTGCTTTTTCTTTCAGGAGTGGGGAGCATAGGTGGGGGAGCAGAGCTGAGGTTATCTGGAGTGAATGCAGAAGGGCTGTGCCCAGTCTACAGCTGTCCTAGTGGTCGCCTAATGCCAAGCAATGCCATGGAGGCGGGTAGCTTTCAGTGAGCAGCCTGGCTCCTGGGATATTGAACATGTGTAACTTGGTAGGGATTTGTCATTTCAGATGAATCTTTCTGTGGTTTGACTATTAAGTCATGCAATGCTGTATTGTTGGGACCAGCTCTCTCTCCAGCCCAGGCTGAACTGAGGAAGGCTGGAGGCAGGGACAGGAGTCCTCCTGTGGTTTGTTGCCACTTTTCCTGCCTCTGCCATCCTTCTTGGTGAAGCGGTGTGGTTAACAACACTGACCAGGGACTGCCCAAGCCAGGGGTACCAGTTCTGCTGAGTCCCAGGCTCTTTGAGCTTACAGAGGAGATGAGGAGCCGACACTTGCTAAATTTCAGCTTTAAAATACCAGCACTGCTCTGGCTGTGATGCAAGCAGCCTTTCTATCCAGTTCAGCCAGTATGGTTGACAGTCTCCCTGACAGTGTGTCAGAAAGCTTCAGCATTGTGCTTTACCCTGCTTCTTACTGGAGACACAAATCCATAAACTTTATTCCCCCCCCCCAGATTTTGCCTACAGCACTGTGGCTCTAAACATCTGTTCTTTGGGCTCTGCTGTTTCTGCTGCGTATGGAGGCTGGTGCTGAAACAAAATCACTTGCCGGAAGGGAGGTGCAAACTGTACAAGGAAAGAAATGTGATCTGAGTAGTGTAGAGTAAAAGATGTGGGGTCTGAGATTGAATTGGTGCCTGAGTCTTCTATTTGCTCATACTGTATGTGAGGGTAGGTCTTTTCTGGTCTTGAGAGTGTACATGATCTGCAGTGCATGGGTTTGAATTCCTTACTTGTGACCTTTGGCATAGTGTTTGCAATGGTGTTTGGGGTCTTTTGCTTTCCTTGCCTAGCTGAACCATCCTTAAGATGGAAATAAGGCTCTGCATTTGTGCTGTAGGATGCTTAGTGAACCCGATGTTTTGATATCCAGAGAAGGATTGCAAAAACCAATGGACCCAGGTCTGGTCTTAAAATTATTTCTTTGGCACTACTGAAATCATATAAATATACACTGACTTAAAAGAGATGAAAAAGCAGCTGGACAAAGAACATACCAGCCAGTGGGAATACAGAATAATGTTATGTTCTTGTTTCTGAACAAAGCTGGCCAATGTTAGATACTGACTTATGTAGAAGATATAGCTGTAGTTGTTCTCCTTGTTCCATTTTCCTCTCTCTGCTAACCAGGCTGCTCTCTTACTCTCCAAGAGTTCTCAGCTTTTGCAGGGGGAGGGCTGGGAAGGGGATCGTGGTTAGGAGTATTGTCTTAGGGAATTGCAAAAGCAGAAGAATATTGCTGCCATGAGAGGTGAAGCAGCCTCGTGCTGACTATCTGAAGGACATGTATAAAGTGTTAGCAGGTACCTACTGTGCATAAGTAGTGCTTTGGTGGGAGGGATCATCATGTTTGCATAGGAACGCCTCTGATAGCTCCCTTGGGGAGCTCTTAGACTATCACACTGGCTGTGTGGTAGGATGAGCCCAGAATTGGGGCCAGCTTCTACCTGGAATGACACCCCAGCACACAGGCAGTGGCTGTAAGGCAGCCAGGAGCTTCTGTCCTGGGAGCTTTATTTCAGGCTCTGCTGTTATTTGCTGCATTGTGAGCATGTGTTTTACACTCCCCAAATCATAGGCCTTCAGGCGCTGGTTTTGTCCACTCTGAAGTTGGCTCCGAGGTGCCAAATGTCACTGGTGCTTCTGGATTCAGGTGGTGACTGGTGCAGAGAACTTGCAACTTCAGAGAGAAAGAAAGAGGTCGGTCTCCAGAGGTCAGAGCTGCTGCCTAAACCATCCCTCCCAGGGGCCGATCTGCATTCCATGTCTGTGTCACGCTGAGCAGAGGCAGAGCAGTTGCTGATGGCCAGGGGAAATTTGCAGATTAATAAATTACTGTCTGTAAAACACTTTGAAGATGGAAAGCCCTGTGCAGCTCCTCAGGATTATTACTATATAGCTCTTATTCTACTGATGGGGTTCCAGTGGCCTTATTTTCCATATGACTTGTGACAGCCCCAGAAGCTGAGAAGCTTATTTTGTTGTGTGAAGTCAAAAGAAAAATAGATTAAACTGCATTATTGTTTTCTAAAGAGACTAAATCCCTCCCCCATCATCTTCTCTTGGGATTTCCTGACTTCCTCCTACTCTTCCAATCTCAGCCTCTTGCTGTCCTCATTTAGGACGTGATTTTATAACCATCCATACCCATCTGTGAGTTACTGTGGTTGTAGAAGTTTATGGCACTTGGGGGCACGAAGTTATTCGGCACCAAGGGTGTTGAAAGTTGCACAACCCTGAAGTGGATGAAGATAAAACCTGCAGAGCAGAGCTGACTTGGGTGCAGACGTGTAAGTGCAGCTGCCAGCCTCCCTCTGCACCAGCCAGAGTCGTGCCCGCTGAGGAGATAAGACCTCAGTCTGCTTCTTGTCAGCTGAGGAAATAGGTTGTGAGGGGTGAGCTTTGTGCAGGCGTCAGTGTGGTGTGACCTATCTGCATTGAAGTGCAGAAATGTGTGGAGGAAGGCAGCCCTTTTCGGGTGTGTTGCTGATTTGGTATTGAACAGTCACTTTTGCTCCTCTGTGTGTATCAAATAGGGCATCAGGGGACATCGGGGTCCTGTCTCCTACCCACCTTATCCGTCACATCCCTCTCCCACAGCTGCACAGTTGTGTGCCCAGTCTCAAACGTTTTATTGCACACAAGTCACTCTGCTGGGCTTGTAGACCCTTACAGAGCATTTTTCATTGCCTGCTGTGCTTTTTCAGTTTCCATCCTTGCCCGAGGACAGTTGGTGCAGCACCTTTGTAATGCAGACATCCCTGTAGATGGAAGTTGCAGAATCATTGACTATTTTAAAGCAGGCAACAGAGCACCTGGCTAAACACAATAACTAGGCTGCATGGGTTGGCAGAGCCAGGAATTTAGCCTGGACCTTGTCAAACCCCAGCTTGGTGCCTCAGGCACACAGAAGAGCCCTTGCCAGCTTGAGCACAGCTCAGTGGTGATGCTAATCGGGTGAACCCCCTTTTCATGCTGCCTCTCCTGCAGATGATTTTGCAATGGGGTGATCTGTTTCCTGTATTTCTCCTCCTCCCCGCTGCACTTCTTTACTTCATGCAAAATTTTTCTCAATGAAGTGGAATGGAAAGTAGCTATTTGCTCCTCTTATCCTCCAGGGAAGCAGTTCATACCCCTACCTTTATCGTTTTGATCTCAAATTTAAAGAAAGCCTTCAGGAAAATATATCAAGCTTGCTAGAGGAATCTGAATATAATTTTTTTTTTTTTTTTGGCCCAGTTGCTGGAGGTAACCAAAATACTCTGTGCCACATACAGTAAACAGCTTTATGCACAGATAGAGAGTGAAGGCATAAAGCTCACTGTGGAGGAGTTTTAAAAGACACAAATAACTACCCCGTGTTACAGGCTGTGCTTGATGAGATAAGGCGATTCAGAGTCAGAAGCTTTGGGCTCCATACATTTTTTTGGATGTCATGCCTTGGCTGCTTCCTCTGAAGTCAACAGAAGTTTATGCACTCAGCTTGTTTTTCATGAATTTGGCAGAGAAACAGGCTGTCACACCTGTTTAAACTAGACTTTCAGGGTCTAAAGTTAATCAACCACAATGTATAAGTGCTTTTTGAAACGATGAGCCATTCTGCAACAGAAGGTACTTTTCCTTCTCCCTTCCTCAGCTGTCCTACCTATTTAAATGATAAAAGCACTTGGGCAGGGAGAGACTCCATCCCTGTGTTCAGCATCCGGAGGAGCTACTTTTGTGGGGTCATCACAGCTCAGTGGCAAAACAGGATGGATATGTGAGACCTGTCGCCAGTGCCATCACAGCAGAACCACATGGATGGGGCTGGGCTGTGGTAGGAGGTTTCTGCCAGGACTACTTCCACTTACTTGTTTTGCTGGAGAGGTAGTGGGAGAAAGGCGGTGAGGTTATGACAAGCCTTTTCTGACATGTTTCCAGTGGAAGTCAGTTTATAAATTTCTGCAGACTTCACACAGCTTCTAGGCCAAGCCTCCAAGGCAGCTACGGCTTCAAGGCAGTTGAGCTGAGACCAGTTTTTAGTCAGTCTCTGACCACTGTCACTGCTGCAGAAACAGTGGGAGCAAATGGTGAGAGCTAGCTGATCTTGGCTATGTCTAACCTCGTTTTGTGTCATTCCCACCAATTTCAGTGTGTTAGGGTCTGAGCCTCTTCTCCCAGTTAAGGGCAGATCTCATTTGTTTTGTTCCATGCTTCTCTCCCTCCCCCGTGTTGGATGGTCAGATGGGATACAGGCAGCATGAGGAACGCTGCTGAGCAGAGAACACAACCAGGGAGCATGGTGTGGTCTTGTGCAGGGTGGGTGTATGAAAGGAAAACTGCAGAACAGAGGATGCTCCTGGCACTGGCATAAATGGAAGGCGCACCCACGCGTGATGGTGGCCACAGCTGGTACCTCCTGTGCCCACAGTGCAGCTCCTCCGTTCAGCCTGGCTTCCTCTGCTTCCTTCTCACTGACTGTGAGCTTGAAAGATGGTGGGGAGGAACATTTTTTTTTTTTTTTTATGGTAGTTGTGATTAATTCTTGTTTAATGGCTTTGTGTGATCAGCTGTTTCTGCCTTACTGATGCTGATTCGTGCATCGAGCTGACTACTGGCCTTGCTCTGCCTCCCGGGTGGAGGCTGACTCATACCAGCTTTGCTTTAAGATAATGCAGCAGGGGCAGACAAAGAAAGTAGGAAGCTGTTCAGATATGGCCCCTCAGTGTGGGCTTGTAGCCCAAAAAGCCAGTTGTGCCAACTGTGCTCTGGGTCACATCAGAAGCAGCGTAGCCAGCAAGTCAAGGGAGGTGATTCTGTCTCTCTGCTCTGCTCTTGAGGCACCCCACCTGCAGTGCTGTGTCCAGCTCTGGGGTCCCCAATATAAGAATGACGTGAACCTGCTGGAGCAAGTCCAAAGGAGGGCACAAAGATGATCTGAGAGCTGGAGCACCTCTCAAGGCACATGATTTCAAGATAGGCATCCTCACCCTCAGCCTTCTGCCTGCACTTTGTCTTTTAATGCTGGAGAGGAGGGGGGGTTTCCTTCTATCATTCAGTCTCCCTCCACCCTGTATAATCCTCATCCGTTTTCCAAAGCAGGGCTGTGCAAGCAGGAACATTTCTTGCCTTTTTCCTGCATTGTCTGTCAGAGGTAGATATTATGGGTCAGAGGCTGTGTGATTTGGCCCTGCTGTGTGATTGCAGAGCGTTCAGCAGTAAGAGGGGTCAGTTGGGGCATCTGCAGAGCACCTCATTGGTAATGAGAACAAGGTGGTTTCTTTCAAAAGTGTTTTGCAGAGGTGTTTCTAGGAAGATGGATTTGTGGGTGTATTTTTAGAGAATTTTATTGTGTCCCTCAGGTACGTGTGTAGTGCTCCATTTGCTGCAGCATGGAAGGGACCATGGAGTTACCTCTAGTTCCATCTCCTCGCTGGTTTCTATTCGTTAGCAAACCTCTGAAGTCACAGCATGAATGCTGATCCCACTTGATTTAATCAGGAGCTGCTCTTAACTCCAGCAGCTGTTTTGTGGAGGAAACGTTTCAAGAGAGAAGAAATTTGCTTCCTAGGCTTAGCCAGTGAAAACAAGTGTGAGTTGCTGCAAATGGGCACAGCACCACAGAATTTAGTGCTGTTTTTCACAATGAGAACTGGACCCTTGCATCTTCTTTCTGTGGGGCTCCCTCAAATATTGTTACTGGAGTCAGGATATATCAATGTGTGTGTACATATATATATTTTTTTTTTCATAGTGGTAGCTGCTTTATGCCAGTGAAGGGTCACTGTGAAGTCATGCCATTTTTTTCAGGCTATCTCCAGTTCAGACTGACATCCAAGTTGCTGTATGCTGATGTTAGCAGCAAATAGGCTCTGAATATCCAACAGAGCTTAAAATAGTGGAAGGGGCACAAAATTTTGCAGGGAGCTGTTGGATACAATAAAATTATAGCAATAATAATGTGAGCATCCCCTCTGTGCACGTGTGTGGAGTGCAGCCAGCTGTCTCGGTTTGATCCCTCTGCTGGGGTCTGCTGTAGAAGTGCCCCCACAGCAGAGGTTGCTGTTTGGCACAGGGAGAAGGGCACCCTCATAGCTGGGGAGCAAGAGGCTCACAAAGGTGTGTGTGAGAGATGCCCTGCAATCCTCACATGTATTATGTCAGGCAGAGCCCATCTATCTTGGTCATAAAACACCCCAAAAAGAAATAGCAGTACTATTGTCAGCATAGCACAGGGAGGAGGGAAGCTGGGCAAAGGACCACTATTTCTGTCCTTGGTGTTTTGTGTCTGAAAGGGCTCCTGCTGCAGCCTGGGATGTTTCTTCCATCTCTGCTCTAAGTGATGGGTCATGGCATTGCTCCCTGAGCCCTCGGAGCTGTGCTCGGTGGCTTTGCCCTGGCATCCAGGAGCAGTTCTTGCCAGCCAGGTGGCAAACACAGCCTGTGATCTCCCACTGCATGGCTGCTCCTGTGATCTGGGTGTAGCTGTTCAGTACCAGCATAGTTATGTGCTGTTTTTGGCGTTCAGCTCAGAGCTTGCAGCACTCGAGGTAAGGGCACATGGGAAGCCTTAGCATTTGTTGTGACAGTGTACCTGAAGCCAGGCTAATTAGCCAGCACTGAGACAAAATCTCCAGGTACAGCACTTACAGTAAAACAGTAACAGTCCCCTCTGCCCGAGTCAAGAAGACAAGGCCTGTGCATTGCTTTTGAGAAACGTAGGAAGAAAAAAATAAAATGGTTGTATTTATTTTCAATAACTCATTCAGGTAGAATGGGTAAGTAGTTTTACAATGCTAATTTATGGTCTGTTGCAAAATGCAAGAGCTGCTCATGATTGCAAATTTCATTGATCTTAACTCTAAGAATTTCAGTACTGTAATGTTTTATATAGTTTTCTTCCTCCCCATTCCTGCCATTTGAAATAATGAGGACAGTTTGCATTTATGCAGCCCGAAAGAAGATAGCCAAGTCAGGTGCCAGGAAGAGAACCCAGGCGGCCTGATTTACAGACCCAGGTTTGCTCCCTCCAGAAGAAGAGCCTTTCTTTATGAAGAAAAAAAAGCCCCCTCTCCAGGAGTAGCAATCCATGCTTTATCGTGCAGTTAGCAGACAGTCTCTGCAGGCTCATTTGTCTCGTTACCACTGTATGGACACTTGACCACACCTAATCCAGTAGCTTGACCTCACCAGCATAAGGCAGCATACTGGTTCCAGTTGGCCTTGATCATGGCAGTGACTGGCAACTATACACCTTCCAAAGGTATAAGGCTTCCAGCAATGGTTTGGTGTTTCAGAATGAGCCTTGGCTGTGGTACCATGCTGTGGTAGCAGCCGTGACGTGTGATGCTGTCTTGCTTTAACGACAAGATGTTGAGGAGGTGAGACCTCTAATGAGAGGCCAGTCCCTGGGGAAGAGTCTTCAAAGGTCAGCAGTGCTCTAGTGAGCAAAAACCCAGGTACCAAGAGAGTGAGCTCTGGGGCACACCTGTTTTTATCTTCTTTCTCCCATTTCCCAGGATGCTTCACTTCAGGGACCCACGTTTTCAGCAGGTCCCTAGATGCTGGGGACAGTCTTTCCCTGATTGAGCTTGGATAGGGGTGTAGGCAATCCCCTACACTCTAATTTACATGGTGGTGTGAAAAAAAATCACTAAAAATCTTTCCCATTTAACTAAAACTACAACAGATGCTGTGCAGTTGAGAAGGATCTGTGTTTTTTAGACAATAAGCAATGGCACTCTCCATCGCCACTTGGGTTTGGGGTTCCTACAGGCAAATATTTGTGTTCTGGGTAGCTTTACTCCCTCTTCCTAGCCCAGTTTGTTCTCTTCCTCCAGAAGTAGCACTCTGTCATATGGGTGTTCAGCATACCACAGGAGGAGCAGTGCAGCTTGCATTTACATTTATGTGCAAACCCGCCAGAAAACATTTCTATTCTTACTGGCCCAGATTCGTCCTCCCCATGACTAACCATTGCTGAGCCACAGGAGTTGGCATCACTGCCTTTAAGTGCTGCAGGCCTGTCTTCTCAAAGGTTTATCACTTTGCTTTTTTTAATTAATTATGAATTTGGGGCCAAGCTACATCCCACTGTCTGTTTAAGGAAGAATAAATGCCACAAATCCTGCTTTGGGCCTGTGAAGTCAGTTCACAAGAATTCAGAAGAATTTGGCTCAAGGAGCATATTGTATTCTGTTTTTCCTCGTGGTCTGAGTTCTAATATCTGCAAACAGGAGAGGCTTTGCAATGTCATCTCTGGTAAGCCTGTGATGTGCTAAGACACTGCTCCCAGGGACCGCTGCAGGCAGTGCACCCCTCTCCTGTTTGACTCATTTTGGGTTCTCAGACGTCAGGCTGCCCTAGCAAATGCCTCCCAGCAGCTACAAGGGATGCACTGGGAAGCGTGCCATGCTGTGCTCTGCCTTGTCAGCGTGGGGAGACAGGAGATGCAGTGACAGCAGCTTCTCCGTGTGTCTCAGTTGGCACCGGCAGTGCAGGTTGCTCTCAGATTTGCTGACACCCTGGTACCGTGCTTTGCTTTCACTGAGTCCCTTCTGACTGGACATCCTGATGGGGAGGAGGAACTGAATAGAAGGGACTACTCAGAAGGGAATTGGGTTTGAACTGCGCTTTCGTCCTGAAACTATTTGCTAATGAGAAGAATACATTTTTTAAAGAAGTAATCAAAAAAGGCACTGTACAGCTTTTTCTCATGTTGGCCAATTTCTGTGTCAGTCCAAGTCTGGTGTGAGCCACACTGAGCCTGTTGAACTGTGCTTGGGGAATTGCAGCACCCTGTACTTGGGTGCTGCCTGGGAATTCTCAAGAGAACCTGTTGCCACATCCTCCATACTGTCTCTTCTGCCCCTCAGCCTCCCTTCTTAAACTTCACTATGGACAGTTGCTCTGTGTCACTCATTAGTGCTTGTGCTCTTTGTGTTACCATAGTGTGCACAGGTGTCACAAGGATCCCTCACAGAAAAGACAATTCTTGCTCTTGGAACCCACAGTCCAGCTTCTTCTGTCAGGGTCAGTGACCCACAGCTCTAGGGGAGGGTTGATGTTTGTGCTGGGTTTTTTACTTCCCTTCCCCCCGCCCCCCTTATTTTAACACATCTATTTCCGTCTTCCCTACTGTTGTGTATGGATGCACACACACCTTTGGCATTGCTTTCATCTAAACTTTATCTTCCCACATAAGATTTTTGTGTTACGTTTTGTTGAAGCTCTCTAGGAAGCCTGGTTTTATCCTATTCTGTTGTCCTGATGAGAGATAAATAGCTTGGAAGAAGTGTAGGAGGTGTACAAATGAAAGCAGAGGTTTGCAGGTTCTCCAGAAATGAACACAGTGTTCTTCCTCTGCTTTATATAAAAGCCCAGTTTGCTTTCATTGAAAACACTATTTTTTACCTCTGATTTTAGTGGAGACAGCACCAAGGGCTGTGGGGAGCATGGGCAGAACTGTTTTTGTCCTGCAGATTTGCAAGCTAAGCTACCTTGTTCTTCCTGGCTGCAGAACGCTGCGATGACTGGGGTGTGGATACCATGAAGCAGATCCAGATTTATGATGGGGAACCTGCCAAGATCAAATGCCCACTTTTTGAGACCTTCTTGAAGTACAACTATAGCACAGCCCATTCTGCTGGCTTAACCCTGATCTGGTACAGGATCGCGCAGGACCGGGAGCTGGAGGAACCCATTAATTATCGTCTCCCAGACAATCACATCAGTAAGGACAAAGACACCCTGTGGTTCTGGCCTGCTCTCCTCAATGACACTGGGAATTATACCTGCATGCTCAGGTAGGTTGTGTGGTGCAGCCCCTGTCTTCAGTGCAGTCGAAGGACTCTGTGGAGGCAGGGAAATTACGCTGTTGGCACCAGATCTTTCTGTAGGGAGACTACCATTTGCATAAGCATTAATGGGAAAAGAATGTTACAATTATAAGACGGCTCAGTGCTGAGCCAATTTACATCGCAATAATGCTCGGAGCCTTGCAGACGTTAATGAGTGTGCCCCTCCTTGCTTGCTGCAAGTGTCCGTGAAAATATTATTGCTGAGCCCATGGCAAAATCCACAGGCGCTCACCATTAAGAAGTGATCTGGATGTCTAGAGTAAAAATAGCTTCAGATGCAGGGGTATTGTTTTGACTGCACACTAATTTGGCAAAGATTCATGAGATTCAGACTTCTAGGAAATTAAAAAGTGTCTCTGAGTATGGTACAAAATGAACGTAGCATCTGCTATGCACAAGGGCTCTTTTTGATCTTACGTTGTTTCTTGTCTGTGTCTTTGACCCTATGATCTGCTTTACCAGCGGGGGTGTGGATGTTGCTTGTTAGTGATCTTTATAGGCTTTTCTGAGCTTTTGTGGCCACCTTTGATGGGAGTTTCTTTCCCATTTATAAATGAGTCAACTAAGGCTGTATCTACCACACCAGTGCTATGATGCTCCTTATTGCAGATGTAATTTTTATTGCATTCCACTGCTATAGGAGTAAATAAGTTTCAGCTAATCAGTCCTATTCTTATCTGTCCTTAGAAATACAACCTACTGCAGCAAAGTTGCATTTCCCTTGGAGGTTGTTCCTAAAGACCAGCACTCTTGCGTGAGCCATTCGATAAAACCCACAGAGGAGATGTTCTACTTGGAGCACGCCAATCAGAAGATCATATGTCCAGATATTGATGGGTTTTACCCTGCCAGTGTAACACCAACTGTCAAGTGGTACTTGGTAAGTTGGACTCACGTGGGCAGTGGGGGAATGCAGTGGTGTATGTAAAAAGCAGTGGTTGACATAAGAATCATAGAGCTGTGTTTGAGAGTCTTCCCAGTGATGATGCTGCAAATGAAGCTTTGCTAATTATAAGAGCTTTGTTTCCTTTGAGTTTGAGGGTAAAACTGCTCTTGGAAGGGAATTGAGAGCTAATGCTGAAGCTTTTTTGACCAGAGTGCTCAAGTGGAGAATACTGTAGCAGGGATTTAGGAACCTCAGTTCAGTTATGGGCAGTATGCCTGACCTGATGTGTGAGCCTCTTACTATCCCTGTAAAGGAAACTATCATTCATATTCACTCTTTAAAAAAAAGCCCACCTCTTACTGAAAATCATACTCTTTCTAAAATCCTCTGAGGTCAGAAAATGAGGCCTCTCAAGGCCCATGGGTGACCCTGTTTGATCCAATTCAGCAAACTTCTTTTCTGAAGATCGAGACATCCCTACTCCACCCTCCATACTGCTCTGATGAGTAGATTGTCTCTAGCCATTCTCAGGCTCTTGCCTATAGAATTACTGCTCAATTTTATTAAATTTGACCTCACTGTTTTTCTCTAGGTGGATGCCTTTAGTCAATAGAGAATAAGATTTCTCAGGGGATGTACAGCCAGAGGGTTATAGGAGTGAATTCTTTAATAACTGCTTAAAAGGTGCTTTTGGCTTTCTAGATAGAAGTTTCTGTATAAGTAAAATTAATAATAAAAGAAGCTGTCAACAAATATATCTGGTGATTTAAAAAATAATTAAAAAAAAGACCCAAAAGAAAAGCCCTACTCTAAAACCCTTTAGGAAGAACTTAGTTTTGTATCCAAGAGGAGCAGTTTCACTCCAGTAATTTAAATGCTTTTCTTGTATCATTCATTGAAATTCACATCTCGGCAATCAATTAGCAGAATGAAACAAAAAGCCCCTTGGAAGTGATTTTTCAGACAGTAAGTCATCTCATGCCTAATAAAAATCATTAAAAATGGTATATGACCCCTGTCTTAAACTGCCCCATTAGGATGTATCTGATTTGGAAATGTACCATTCAGAAATAATCTCTTAGAAAATGTGCACATCTTAGGGTTTTATGACAATCAAGATGTTATCTGCATAACCCCTTTCTGAAAAGGGATCTCTAGCTTGGTATTTGGCAGAGTTTTCCTGCCTTGCCTGACAGAAAGAGAAGGAGTTATTAAGATTTCTGTACTGCAGATTCTCATTTGCCGTTTGCCAATTTTGAGGCCTCATCCTCAGCTGAAGTCAGTCAGGGCAGCTTGATTAGTCCCAAAAGATGGACATCAATGGGGGACATGTCCTTTAGTCTTAGTATCCATTTATGAATACATCATCATTTTCTTCCTGTCTGTTTTTACTTTTCATTCTGCTCACTTTAACTGCAAAGGTACTTCTGGATTAGAGATCTCTCTTTTATAAAACTGCCTGTGTTTAAGGTGGGATGAAACTATTAGGGTCATCTGCTTCATCACTTCATTTTCAAGGTGAACATAGTATTCCAACATGTTCAAAGTTCATGGTATTTAGGTCTGATCTACATCAGGACCCCAAGTACCATATTCATAGCGGAAGATCAGATTTTTGTAGCAGCATTTAAACCAATGTCTTTACTTTTGAATCCCAAACTCAAGTGTTTTTCCACCTGACTCCAGAACTGCAACTCAGTGGATGGCTTCTATGAGCGATATCCCCAAGGGCCCAGGCTTGTCATCGGCATTGTCCGCAGTGCATATAAAGGGAATTACACTTGTGTCGTGACATTCAAGGACCATGGAAGAACGTATAATCTCACCAGAACCATAAAGATGAAGGTGGTGGGTAAGAATGACTTTAAAATATGTAAAATGCACGTGGATAACTGCAGAAGGGTAAAAACAGCTAGAAGAGTGTGTCACAGGATCCATTTATGGTTGTGTTCAATCTGCATTACTCAGCTGACCTGGTGTATTTCTTCTTGCTGGGGTCAGCTTTGTGTGACTTCCCAGAACATGTTGCACTAGTGGTCTTACCCACCACCATATCAAATGCCCCCAAACACAGAGAGTGGCCAGGCATAGGCTGGTGAGGTTCAGCCCATGAGATGGCCAGGGGTACCCTCTGCTGGCACGTGAGTGCATAACCCTGGCACTCCTGCTCACTGTTGTCTCCAGTGCCCTTTGCTCATCTTTGTTTGTAGGATTGTCCCTTTATAGCCAACTTGTCTTCATCTTCTTGGAATCTCAAAGCCTTGTGTGCTCAGGTTGGGACTGTTAATCACCCAGGCAGAGCTCCAGGTGCCCACTGCTTGGACAGGTCTGTCCCAGGCACAAGGGCTCAGCCTACTTGCCAGGGAATTGTAGACAGAGCTTAAAAACCTGGTGAACTGTGGGATGCATTCTGAGTCCCACGGCAACAGCTGCTTTAGGAGCTGAATTACATTTTTGTGACAGGAAATGATGTTTGTGTCTTGGTTCTTAAAAGCAGCAGTAAAAAGAAATTGGTACAGGTTATGCCTTGTGGGAGAGGAGAGCAGTATGGAGGTTGTCTGATATGAGAGGCCCAAACTAGCTTATCTAAACTTTGGAGAAGCCTCAAAATCTGTATCTGGCCCTCAGTGTGGGGACTAGAATTAGCTTTCTCTGTGCATGAACTCTGAAGCAGGACTGTATCACAAGTTAGTTTGGGGAATGCTCAGTGGGGTGTGAGGGCATCATGAATGAAGCTGCAAGGATTCAAGGTTCTCATGAAGTTTGGGTCCCTGTGGGGGGCTCTCTTGTTTCCTGCAGGATCTCCAAACAAGGCCTTGCCACCGCAGTTCACCTCTCCAAATGAGAAAGTTGTGTACGAACTGGAAGCAGGTAAATTCCAACACTCGCTGCCTGCAGTTGCTGCCCCGACACCCTGCCTGTGGGTCAGGGAGACCCAACCAGGCACAGAAGCTCTCCCCTTCCACTGCATCCCCAGTGCTTTCCCTCGCAGAGCACATAAGCTGCCACAAGTTGCCTGGCAGACAGTGTGAGATGCCAGTTCTTGGTGCCAGAATAGGAAAGCACAGCTTTAAAAGTTGATTTTTTGCAAGCATAAATAAAGACGGATATTCAGGCATGGACATGCAGGACTGCAGCTGCAGAAGCAGATGAAATGGGGACACTGAGCTGCTTAGGAAAATTCCTGTAGGACCTTGTCTTGGCCCTGGCCCTGGCTGTGGTTTGCTCCCATCCTCCTTCGTTCACTCCCATAGTGGCTTCAGCCACTTCTCACTCATCTCTCCCTTTTTGGCTGATTATTTCTCAATTAGCGACAGCTCTCCTGCTGGCCTCACAGCATTGGGTGATGGGGTACCACACCACTTCCCCAAACCCTTTCCCCACCCCATCAGTTTCAACTCACAGCTCTTTGGAGAAATTCCCTATATTGAATGGATTGTGTTCCATTACACTACTGTAATAAATGCGGTGCCAATGATGATGATTAGCCTCAGAATCTTCACTTAAAGTACAGCTTTTTAGGCTCAGAAGGTTAGACTTCTTCAATAATCACTTTGTAAGAAAAAATCACTCATGTGCTGATCGCAAAGATACTCACACTCCGAGTCTCATCTTGAGCAGAAGTCAAATTCCTGAAGAAGTGTTCCCACATCAAAATGCTTTTGTGGAGCTTGATCCTTTGCTTTTTGGCATCTGCCCCCTATGCAGTGGGGATGATTAACACTGCTTGGCTTTCCAAGGAAGTGGTTGGCATGGAGCATCTCCCTTTGGGTGGGTCACTTTGTGAAGTCAAAGAATTTGTAACACATTTGAGAAGGCAGGATATTTTTTTCTGTTTATGCGTCTGTCACAAATCATCATGTCTGAGATGTTAAAGTGTTACTAGATGTCAGAAAGTGGATGCCTCATTCCCTCCTGAAGGGAGGCAGAGCTCAGGCTGGTAGGATCCCTGGATAGCACAAACATAAGGGTGGCGCTGTTCCTGTTTTGCAATACTTCACGGTGGTCCTTTCTTTTCAGGAGATGACCTTATCCTGCCCTGTGAGGTTTTCTTCACCTTCCTGAAGGACTCCCGGACTGAGGTGTGGTGGACCATAGATGGAAAAAGCACAGATGACATCATAGACCCCAAGATAAAAGTCACACAAAGGTAACATCAAATGTGAACCTTCATTTGAACCTAATCCTCTCTTGGATCCTGCAAAGGGATGTGGCTGTAGGCATGTGACAGTCCCAAGGGAGTGTGGAGTCCCCTGCTTCCCTGTTAATCAGAAACCCCTGTGTTTACACCATGCTGTGATGAGCACCAGGAGCTGTAAAGAGAAGGCCTCCAGACCCTCCAGATCCTTCTGTAAGATACAGTTTTGTATCTTACAGAAGGATTTGAGGGAGCTTTGTTACCCAGTTCACATCATCACTTGTCCAGCTCCTGGTAGTGCTGCCAGTAGCTGGTGCCATTGTGGGACTTCCGAAACAGGGGCAGACAATTACATTTAGAGGAGTGTTCCAAAGTAGCATGAGGGATAACAATATTTCAAAAAAACAGAGGCTGAAAACAAAAATGTAGTATTGATTAGGAGGAATAAAAATTCAGTTACATGAAGAACCCAAACGAAGATCAGAGTCCCATTTGCTGGATGCTGAGTTACAAGTGGAAGGCAGTCACTGCCCCAGTTGATTTGCAAACCAATGTAGAAAAAGGAAAGGCAAAGGGAAATTCTGTATCCCCATTTTGCAGATGGTCAATTCAGGCAGAGAGAGACAAAGTGATTCATCCAGGATTGCACGGGGAATGTGACGTGAGCTCTGAATCTTGGGTTCCTGAGATCTTCTTGTTTTATAGGCAAGAACTTCCATTTTCTCTAAAAGGCAATGTGACACAGCTGCAATGAGAAAATTATGAGTGGTAAAATAATTATTAAGGGAAATCAGATAAAGGAATGGCTGCAGCTGTATTAAAATCTGAAGTGTGTATTGATTTATAAATACCAGTTTATGTGTTTTGGTCTTTTTAAAGAAAGAGATTATATCAGGGAAAGGAGTATCTCCTACTAAGAACTTGCTGCAGTTTCACGTATGTAATGCTCTAGTTTTTCTTTTACAGTGAAATTACTAGAGATTTTGAAGACAAAACTGTCATAAGGACTCTAACAGTTGCAAAGGCCACACCAGAGGAGTTGAAACGGAATTACACTTGCTATGCCAGGAACGCCAAAGGCGAGGACCAGAGCCAGGCCATAGTGCGCATGAAAGGTAAAGTACTTGCAGAGCCTGGGTGTGAAGTGAGGTGTTCTCAGTGGGGGCTCTTGGTCCTGCCTTGAGCCTTAACCTGCAAAACAGTACAGGAACAAAGAATTCCATGAGGACTTTTGGCCTAACACACTGCTCCATCGCTGCTGTCATACTGCACCACTTCTTGGAGACAGGGAACAAAGGACGCATGTCACATACGTCCTGCTGTGATCAAGTGCCTGGGAGGAGAGAGGGGTGGATAGGTCCTCATCCCATCCATGTACCACAACTGAAGCAGAACTGGGGGGGACAGGCTGCTTGAAATGATTTCAAGTTACCTTGACTGGGTGAGGGTTTTGTGTGGCACAACAGCTACCGTTTGCATCCTCCAGAAAGCACACTGCACTCTCTGGTGTTACTCAGGGAATGGGATGGTCAAACCAAGGTGCTCTGTGGTTTACTCTTTGCTGTGGTGATGCTTCAGTCTAGACACAGCCACGTCAGCATGGATGGTATGGAGTGATTCAGCTCTGTTCAATGTGGGCTTTTCCTACATCTTTTTTTCATCAAAGATTTTGTTCCTGTTTCGCAGACCCACCTCTCAGTAATAAAAGCTATGTGAGGTTTCCTGATGAAGGATGATCTTTCTACCTCCTTATGAACCTCATCTAGAGCTTCAACACCTGCTTTTACCGTCTCAGACTTCCCCCCTCCCATAAGGAATGC
This sequence comes from Oxyruncus cristatus, assembly GCA_013399855.1. Classification (NCBI taxonomy): domain Eukaryota; kingdom Metazoa; phylum Chordata; class Aves; order Passeriformes; family Cotingidae; genus Oxyruncus; species Oxyruncus cristatus. Next base: position 494,374 of record VXAY01007256.1, read on the forward strand.
TGCCCTGCCTCGTGTAGCTCATGTCAGACACCTTCTACCCCCTACTCTGCCCTACGAGCATGGGAAGGCTCACACAGGTCTTTACTGGAAGATCTTTTTCTCTTTCTTCTTGATACTTGTCCTCCCTCTTTTTTAGTCCCATTCCTTTGAGACAAACCTCTTCTGGGTTGTTGGGAAGGAACAGCAGATCAAACACATAAGTGAGAAAGGCCGAAACCATCTGCCAGTGTGTTCATACTCCATACATAATTCTTCTGGGGTGATGATGTTTGTACATGTTGCAGAAGTGAATTTAAAATACTCAGATTCTTTCTCTATACAGCAGTGCCTAAGTGCTGTTCTCCAGTGGAGTCATCTGTACCATCCTCTCGCTTCCTCCCCCATCTGCTCCTGGGTAGTTGACTGGGTTTTCTCTGAGCAGATGTGGTTTCCCACAACCCCTTCTTCCTGCTCTGTTCCACAGAAAAGTCCAAGAACAATCCCTAGCTGCTGCTGGCAGAGCTATCTTAAGCTAAGCTCACTGCAGCCCATCCTGCTGTGCACAGGAACATTAAGAATGCCTGAACCTGACCCTGCAGCACTTATCTTCCAGTTTTTAGCAAATGGCTATATACGTTGGCTCCAACTCTTTCATTACATTAGATTACATACATTTCTTGCTTCTTCTGGATTATTTCCCTCTCCTTCTCATGTACTTCAGCTGCTCATCACTTAATGAAAGTTGATAAATTATTTCAATTTTATTTTTTGTACTTCACTTTTATTAAAAACTTATTAAATATTGGAATTTGGTGGTGTTTCCACTCCCTGCTGTTCTTTTATTGTGCAGTTTGCCAGTGTGCATGTCAACTGCCACCTGGAGAGTTGCCCAGGGATACAGTGAAAAGAGTTATTTTCTGTCCTTAGTACAAAAAAGCAGCAGTGGTGTAACAGACAGTGTATGATTTGGGGGGGGGGGGGCTGTGATGTTCTGGCTTGATGTCCACAGGTTGTCCTGTTTGTTTGCAAGCATTTCAGCTTTTCTTTAATGAACTCTGATTCTTCTTTCCTGGTAGAAAACAATCAGACCATGGCTAGTTATATCCTTGCTGTCAGTCTGGGACAGGCCTTAAGACCTGTGTCTGTTTGATGCTGAGCAAAAATAGTAGCCATTGCCTTTATTTTGCTGCACATGAACTTCATCTGGGCTGTCCTAGAAGTAAGTGCAGTTGTGTTTCCCAAGTGTGTATACTGCTGAGAAGGTCACATTCATGAGCTGGTTTTGGACTATGAAGGTTTTTTCCATCAACATGTCATTCTGCCATCTGGCTGCTCTCGGGATCTTGCTCAGAGACAGAAGTCTAGCCTGTGCTGTGACTTGCTCTACCACCTCAACCAGACCTAATAACTGAGAATGGGCACTCCAGGTGGTGAGCTATCACGTGTCCTGCTAGAGAGCCTTGGCTTGGCCACCTTACTCTGAAGGGCCAACTTGGCTCCTTGCTGTTCCTTTGTGATGTTTGGCTGCATGTGACACAAACTCATTCCTGCCTAGCTGAAGGCCCAAGCTGTTCTTTAAACCTGACCCTCTCCTTCTTTTTGGACCCAGTTGTAGCACCAAAGTACACTGTGGAGCTGGCCTGTGGACTGGGGGCAACCATCCTGCTCGTTGTGGTGCTGATTGTTGTCTATCATGTATATTGGCTTGAAATGGTCCTCTTCTATCGGGCTCATTTTGGAACAGATGAAACCATTCTAGGTAAGGTATTAAAGAGTTTACATTTATTTTATCCTGCTACAGACCAGGCCCTTCATATTCATACAGGAATTTTCCTAAAAGCTATTTTTAACCCTCTTCAGAGCATAATGACATTTTGACCTTCTGTTTCTATACCTACATTCAGGTGTGTGGCTCATTTTAGAGTAAGAGGAGTCAGGCTGGGGTCAAGGGAAAGGAGAGAGAAATCATCTGTATACTCTGCAGGGGCAAAGCGTGGACGTGCCAGGCTCCCTGCTAATGGCTGGCTATTTCGTCTGATCTAGACAGTAAAGACAAGTCACCAGGTTTCAGTAAGTCCCTGGTTTCCCTGGTGACACTGTGTAAGAATTCATGATCTGATCCAGGGTGATCTGCTTTAAAATGTGGGAAGTCATCCAAAAGGATGTATCTGGAAATCACCCTTCTCTCCTCAGTTTTTCCACAGCTTCCCTGTGTTACTGGGAGTTCATCACTAGGGACTCTGAGGTGAGATTTCTTCCTCTGGAGGAGGAGGAGGTGTTCGAGCCCTCACAGCTTGGGGTGTGAACCTACCATGGGGCTGCGGCAGCCCTCGTAGGGTGTAGGCAGAGTGCAAGTCTCTGTCTGGTGGGACTGCTCATGTGGATAGACTGCAGTGACAGGGAGCAATGTCAAAGGAGTCAAAAGACAAAAGGAGCCTGGACAGAACAGACTGATCATCTTGCTTTGCTCTTCTAACTTCAGCGACCCAGCAGTATCTGAGTACGTGCACGTTCAGGCTGGATAGTCAAACAGGCAGCGCTGCTGTCTGGTAACTATGGAAATCGATGTGTGAAACCTGCAGTGCCTGGGCTCAAAGTGAGCCTTCGTACCTGCTTCTCACATGAAGCAAGTCAAAGGCCCAGCATGTGCAGTATCACAGGTGTCTCTTCTGCCATTTGTGTCTCCCTGTGCTCCCAACGCTCAGACGGGAAGGAGTACGACGTGTACGTGTCCTACGCGCGCAACGCGGAGGAGGAGGAATTTGTGCTGCTGACACTGCGGGGAGTCTTGGAGAATGAGTTTGGGTACAAGCTGTGTATCTTCGACAGGGACAGCCTCCCTGGGGGAAGTGAGTATTTCACAGGGGGCTGTGCTCCACGCACCTCCTCCCTTTATTGTTCTTTGAGGTATTGATAACCTGAATAGGCCTCTTCCAAACAATTATCTTTTGGCATTTTCCCCCCCCTCCTCACTACTAATGAACTCTTTCTGGTATCTTCTAATGTTTTTCCTTCACGTGACAGTGTTGCAGATGCTCCAGGCCTCCAAAAAAGCTGTGGTGGGCCAGTGATGGTGGTTGGTTGTTTCAGTTGCTCTCTCCAGGAGTGATGTGCAGGAATGATTGATCTATCAACTTGAGGAACCAGAGAACTGACCTTCATGCAAGCCCTCTGAGCTGCCTTAAAAAAAGGGGATAAAGGCAAGGCTAGAAGAAAAGCAGGGGAAGTGTTATAGTGGACCAGACTGGTAGCTCACAGAGGGTAATGGTGAATGCCTGTAAAAAGCAGGAGTGTTTGCTTCAGGAAGGTGTGGAGAGCACTGTGAAAATCAGTGAGAAGATAACATGTCTCCCACTCACCCTCATTAATTAGGGAGTTTGTGTCTAATATGGTGTACAGTTAAACTACTAAAAGTACTTTGTTGCAGTTAGTGGGACTGTCTCTTCAGTAAGACGTAGTCTTTTTTCACTGTTTTGAGCTAAATCATAGAAGGTTCTGGACATAGTGTCTGCTGCAGGGATGCAGGGAATCAAGAATGGAAGTCTGTGAAACTCCCCAGATAAGCATACTCTCACACAAGTGCCACAGCAAGGGCACAAATCTAGCCAACACTCTCTACTTCAGTGTCCTGGGGGCTCAGTTGACTCTGTGACCCCTGATGCCTATTAAAAGTTCAAAGTCTGAACTTCTGCCAGTGCAGACCACCCCAGTTTGAATTCATGGCCTTTGGGTCAGGAGCCAATGATGACAGAACCCATGCTGAGAAAGTCCATTGTGGTCTCTTTTGGGAAGGACAGGAGGGATTGCTGGAGTCTCAGCCCAGCTGCATGACAAAGGGAGCAAAATTAGTCTGGAGTCTGTTATCTCCTAGATGTTTGCTAGGATCTAGGAGCACCTCAAAGTTTGAAGATAAATGAGTAAGTTTGCCTCAGGGGACCTGGAGACAGATGCAATCCTGGTGCTGTTCCTTCTAGAGAGAGTCCAGATGACATGGCAGGGAACTTTCCAGGCTCAGTTTGCTTGATGCAGTGTCAGACTCAGAGCACGTTTGCTCTGAGGTGTTCCCACCAGATGTCCTTGTTCCTCCTGTTGCCTCTGCCTCTTCTTGCCATCCTTCCCCTTTGGCTTTGAAGGGTGTCGTTTTCCTCCCACCACAGCTGTCCTGGGCTCTCTGTCCCTCACCCTTACCCCCAAATGCTCCCACCTCTACCCCTCATGCCAGTCACTGTCACCCTCAAGCCAGTGCCAGCCCTCTGGAGCACTGCTGGAGTGGCTTGTCACCACACTGCTGTTCGCGATGCTGCTGGGGCTTCCCTGTCGCTTCTTAGCCAGGATTTGACTAATCTTCTTGGGAAAGCACGGCAGGCCAGGAAATAGCTTTTGGCAGCTGATGTCATGCCTCCAGAGCGTGCATCTGTGTCATGGGTAGAGTTATGTTGTTCTTGATGAAGAAACAGTGGGAGATGGATTATCCCGCAAGTTAGCTGACAGGAACTAATCAAATGTGCTTGACAGCTAAATGAAGTTGCCTGTCAGCATTATTTTATTCTCCATTGTAATTTCTGACCAGTCAAGAGTGTTCCCTTGTAAATGAAGTGCGGGAGATCCTACAGCAGAGAGTACAAGCACTGGGATTCACACTTACAAGGGATTTTCACATTAATTACAGGAGGGTGCCTAAGGACAGTCTACCTGCAGATGTTAGAATATTAAAGAGGATCCACAGTTACCATGACATGTCCCTTCCATGAAGGGTGTTATTTTTGGGACACTTCACTAGAAGGCCTCAGAGTTTACTTATAAGTCCTAAAAATGTTCTAATCTGCTTTCATAGATGACAGCAACAGGAACAGATGGATGAGTAACGGGAGTTAGGATGGTAGTACTACCAAAGCAAATTAACCCACAAGGACACTCAGGGAGGGTATAGATGTGTAGATACATATTGTGTGTGTTTGGTGTGGGGAAACTGAGGCAAGAGGACTGAAAGGAATATCTGAGTCATTCTGGACATCTGCCAGAGGAGGATGTAAGCATAGGCATTCACGCTTCCTGATACCTCTTCAGGCTGAGTTTTTCCCTTGAGGTCATGTGTTGTTCAGCTGCCAATTTCCCTGCTTTGCTCCAGAAAGCCTCTTTTCCCCTCTCCTCATGAGATCAGCAGCCCTCTTGGCTGCAAGGCATCCTCGTAGCATTGGGTGGTGTCGCTGACATGTGGTACTGTGCCTTTTAGATGTAGCTGTCTTGGGCATCTCCACATAGCACAGGGAGGAGGAAATGCATGTCCAGGCAGTCTGGGGCTGGGAGTAGAAGATGTCACTGTTTGGGGAAGTGGGTACCAGCCACAGTGTAGGAGGTCCTACCTGGAATCACTTGCAGGGTTGGGAAGCACCAGTGTTGTCTAGAGAGGCTCTCCAAGGGCTCCAAGGCCCTTCAGGAGACACCTAGTGTCACAGTAGCAGCTCAGCAACATGTTCTTGGGCATCACTAACCACCTCAATGTTTCTTTCTCCCAGTTGTCACAGACGAAACCCTGAGCTTCATCCAGAAAAGCCGACGTCTGCTTGTTGTCCTGAGTCCCAACTACGTCTTGCAGGGGACACAGGCCCTGCTGGAGCTCAAAGCTGGTCTAGAGAATATGGCCTCCAAGGGCAACATCAAAGTCATTCTAGTGCAGTACAAAGCCATCAAGAAGAGCAAAGTGAAGGAGCTGAAGCAGGCCCAGGCGGCCCTGACTGTCATTAAGTGGAAAGGCGAGAAATCCAAGTATCCAAAGGGCAGGTTCTGGAAGCAGTTGCAGGTGGAAATTCCAGTGAAAAAAATTAGTAGGAGTTTGAGCCTTGATGGGTTGACGCATATCCCTGAAAAATGTTTGACACCATCAGAAAACAAACCAAAACAAACGCCCAAGTTATACCAGGGAGTGGGAAGGAGCTCAGGGTTTTTTCCGTGAAGGACCATGTCCCAAGCTTTTTGGAGGACTGCCGTGTTTTCCCAGCAGTTTTGTATTGATCTGGCAGTAGAGGGACCAAAGATGTAAACAACTCCTCTCTGCAAATATATGTTCTTATTATCAACTACACAAGCCCTGGGCTTAAGGTCTAAATTTGGGCTATAAAGGTGTGGTGCATCCAGCACCTTGTGATGGTGTGGCATTTGTATAGGCCAGTACTCCTAAATCCAGTTCCTATGGGACCTTCATTAGCATCCAGGACAGAGCTCATTTCCTCTCCTAAGTGACCTCACTCCTCTCTGGTCCTTGGTCCCTGTTGCAGAGGCTGAGGAAGAGTTTGGAAGGTGGTTCCAGTGTAGAGCCTTTCACACATGTCCCAGCTCTATAGTCTGAATCACTGTGGGATCACAGACTTCTGCTTCAGTGGGGGGAGCATAGACTCTTGAGGCTCCTCATCTTTGCTCCCCACATTTCTGCTGAAGGTGCATTCAGATAGTTTGGCAATGGGAAATGGCTTTTACAAAAGCATTAAAACCCCCCTCCCACAACACTGCTAGGTAATATTTGTATTGTAGCACTTCTAGTAACGAGTGGTCAGTCTTTGGGGCTCTGCGGTCTCATGAGTTCCCCGGATCCTTCAGAGCTGTAATGCTTGTAATCCAGGGGAAATCTCAGGCCATGGAGCATATCAGAGAGATGTTTATTGTAGATTAAACTCAGGGACTTCACAAGCACTACAAGGAACCGCAGTGTACTACTGAACCTGCCTACTGCCTCTGCCAGTGGCTGGGGGACAGCATCATGACACTGGATGTATGTCCAGCTCACCAGGAGGCCTTACAAGCTTATTTGAACTTACTAAAAGCTGCTAGCTCTGTCCAGCTGGGTAGAGACTATGAGGAGAGACTTAGAGAGCTGGGATTGTTCAGCCTGGAGAAGAGAAGGCTTCAGGGAGACCTGATTGTGGCCTTTCAATACTTAAAGGGGTCTTATAAGAAAAATAGGGACAGCCTTTATAGTAGGGCCTGGTGCAACAGGACAAGGGGCAATGGTTTTAAACTAAAAGAAGGTAGACTCAGACTATGTTTAAGGAAGACATTTTTTTACAAGGAGGGTGGTAAAATGCTGGCACAGGTTCCCCAGAGAGGTGCTGGATGCCCCGTTCCTGGAAGCAGTCATGCTCAGGTTGGACAGGGCTATGAGCAACCTGATCGAGTTGAAGGTGTCCCTGCTTATTGCAGGGGGTTGGACTAGATGGCCTTTAAAAGACCTTTCCAACCCAAACTATTCTATGATTCTATGAAGAATTTGTCTTCTCTGCCTGTTCATGGACACCATCACCATTCCTAATTCAGGGCTCAGGTTTAAGCTAGCCTTGGCTTTACAAAGCAAGTCTCCCCCTATCTTGTTTCCAGCCCAGAGTTGCAGAACAGAGGATGTACCTCAGGTTCTGTAACCTTTGCACAAAACGGAAACACAAAGACCCACAGTGTACCAGTCCTTACTTCAGTGGGAGGCAGTAGGAGAGGACCTGGTGAGCTAACCCCCAGCACACAGGCTTTTAAGATAGAAGTCCGTTCCTTCCCGTGTAGGATGGACCAAAGCACAGTGGGACCCTGGCATTGACTGGTGCTATGGATCACAATGTTTTCAAATAAAACTGTAAACTGGGGGTGTCTCCTACTCCTGTGGCTCCCCGTGCAAGGACCTGCCCACTTTCAGTATTATGCAAACCACGTGTATGCTTATTTTTTATTGATAATGTTGATGCTGAGTCACCTTTGACTCATGTGTTCACTCTGGTGTTCAGTGAGTGGAGCATATACATTCATAATAGCATTAAAAAGCACTACAACGCCCAGCCTTAAATGTGTGGGGCTGAATCCTGGCAGCAGGGAAACCCCTTGCCCTTAGCATTTTATGATTAATAATGTTATTCCAGGGCTGCAGAGAGCTCTACCCTTGGTCAGGTACTGTATGCCATGGTTTAGGAATGGTACTTCCCAATTTAATGCTCCCACTTGAAACTATGTGCCCCTTACTCCTCTCCCCCTCCCCTCCTCTTTGCCCTGAAGCAGGCTGGAGAGAATTGGAGGCACAAAAGGGAAAGATCACAAGCTGAAATAAGAGCAATTTACTGGAAACAGCACAGAGATAAGAAAGCAAATAGTAACAGCAACAATACTAATGACAGAGGGTACAAGAAATGAATGATTCACATGGAACCCCCCTGACAATAGAGAATACCCAACCCGTTCCCTCCCACTGACCCAGAAGGGACCCCTCCTCCCTGAAAGAGTCTTCCTTCCCCTGGCAGTGGTGTGAGGTGATACAGAATAACCTCCAGATCCTGGCCATGCCTGTTCCTGGCTACTGCAGAAATTAACGGTGTCCTGGCTGGAACCAGGATGCTACAAATGTGAAACAAATAGAGCTGCTTTTTTACCTTCCTCTTCACCCTCCCCACCCCAAGTAAGCTTTGCTTTAAGCAGATAAAATTGCCGGCAGCTTCATTGGAGCCAGTGGAGCTTCTCATCTGCTCATAGGTGCTTAAAAGCTTTATTATGAGCTTTTCTACTGTAGTTGTCTGAGGAGGGACATTTATAAGAGATAGAACCCAAAACCATGCTCACCTTTGTGAACCCATTGCGACCATGTCATTTTGCCTAGCTTCACCTCTTTGTGTTTTAAGCATCTCTGTAACCAGCTGCCAGATCTGCAGGCAGAGGGAAGGCCCTGAGGCCAAAGCAGAGCTGTGTTAGATCCCTAGATGATTTTTAAAAAATTAAATCCAAAATATACATAAATTGAATTTACATCCCATACCTCACAATATCACCTCTCGCTTTGGCTGAGTTACCAAGAGAACTTCTGCTGATGTGTCAGTAAGTCTGGTTATTTTAGAAAGTTAAATTCTCCTCATATATTTTGCTGACTTTATTCAAAGAGTTTTCCAAATAATTAACTTACCTGGACTTTCTCTGGCACCATTGCACTGGCCTTTGGATACATCTCTGGCACCACTGCAGTGGCTTTTGGTGCCATTACAACCTGAGAACAGGATTACTGAGAGACATCAGCACCCACAAGGTGAAAGCTGCAGTGGTCTGGAAGGTACCACTGAGAGGTCCAGAGGGAGCAGTGTGGAAGGAATGGTTCTGGAGCAGGCTCCGCTCCCCCAGGAGCTTTACCACTGGCTTTGCTGGAATCTGTCAGGCCAGAGGTAAAGCTCAGTCTCAGCCGTCATGCAGATCTGCAAGCACTGCAAGCACCTCAGATCCACCTGCCATTTCATTCTAAGCCCTTTGTGGTTTCCACTGTGGGATTCTGTCACAGCATGTGTCTGAATCAGTTGATTCATTTGAGTTTCTGTGCTCTCACCTAATATTTATGCAATATGCACCTCATGCAAGGTTCCTCATTGTTATTTCATGGGGAAACAGCATGGTACAAATTGGAAAAAATATCTTCCCTCCCTGTGCTGTTTGATGTTGTACGGCTGTTCCAGAGTTGTTTTCCCTTCTCTTTTCTGCATGTTTTTGCCTTTGTGTGATTTGGTCTGTGAAGTGTCAGTATTATTTTATTTTGCTTTTCAATAAAACATTTTCACTTTTGCATTTCAGTCCTTGTGCATTTCTCACAAGTACCATCTTCCTCCCCATTATGTCTGTGAAATGCTGTTTAAGAAAGATAATTGTGTGTAGTCCAAGTATCAAGATCACTTGAGACACCTCCTTGGAGGGGGATGTTTTCCTGGCTGTTTCATGTTGTGCCTGCAGAGGCACCTGAGCTACCAGGGCCATGCAAGCAAAATCACGATGACACAGCACTGGACACACACACACACACACACACACAGAAAATCCCTGATCTGAAGAGTGCCTGGCAATCACAAGACAAAAGGATGGAAAGGAAACATCATCTCTTTGCTTTAGAGATCAAATGAGAATGTTGAACAGAAATCTTGGAAATCTGCCTAAACCACAGAAATGAAACTCAATCTTAGGCTACTTTGCCCACCACCTTCTAGGCAGTTGAGTAGAAAAGTTTCAGTCAGCTTCATATTTTCTCATCCAAGCCACTTTCTTGTCTGTTTCCCTTATTTGCCTGTTAGCAGGTAAGTTGAGAGAGAGCCTAGCACTTCCAGACCACTAGCAAAATGAATACTCGTGACAGTCTATGGATTTGGGGTCTATGGGTATGGGACCTACAGCCATAATAGTTATAATCCTGTTACGTCTCTGGGGTGGCTTAGGGAAGACGTAAGTAAACCAATGAAAATACTCTGTAACCATTTAGTAAAGGTGGAAGGTTTTTTAGTGTAAAGCAGATAACCAAGCTTATTGAATCCCCAAACCCCTGCAGTGTTATTGCTGCCTGTCCTATCCCGAGCTGTTGGTGTCACTGGGACCTGCACACTGTCAAGTGGCCACTCAGGACTTTTTATGAGCCGAGTAAACATTGTAAACTGAGCATCCCAGGGTATCCTGGCCAGACAAGTCTAAATGCATCCCATTCTCAGAAATAAAATCTATATTTGGGAATTTGAGTGTTTTCCCTGCCAAAAAGTGTCGACTATCAAAAAGTTCCAAACTCAAAACTGATAAAAGAAAACCAGCACTGTCACCTCAATCAAAACATTTCAATTCAGCAGCATCAGAGTCATTCATGTTAATTGAGCATGGACTTTTTGAGCAGGCAAGTAGAATAGGTGACCTCCCAAGGGCTGCTGCTGCCTAAATTTCACCATGGTTCTGTGATTCCAGTTTCAAAAAGAAAGACCTTTCAAACCAGCAAAAGATCTTTTTCTTTCACAAAATTTGAAGCCTAGCTGTTTTCAAAATAGATCTCAATCAGTTGTAAAACGGTTTGGATGAGGTCTGGACGTGGTAAATTGGACATTGCTGCCAATTCTTTGTGCCTTTGAAATAGGATGTTAAGAACATGTCACAGCGTTAAGTGACAATTCTGACAGAACTGACTTTATCATCTACTTTTGGTTTCAATGCATCAGTGTTCTCCTGGGTGTGTTGGGGGGAGGGAAATCCCCCCCAAACCTTGTATACCAGAAAAAAAATTATTTTAATTCCAGTATTATGTTAAAGAACCAAACAGTGCCTTACTTGCTCCATTAGGATATTACTATGTGATCATTTTTCCTATCCCACGTTCTTGGTCTCCAACTAATCTAGTGACAATGAGTTTTACAGCTACTCATACATATTTGAAAAGTACTTCTCTGTACAATATTAAAATAAGGTTCATCCAGCGGCAACGTGGTGGACTTTCTGCTGTGAGTTTAGAGACAGCCAAGTGCTGTAAGAGGCATTGCCGTTGCAGGGAAGGAACAGTATTTTTATTTATATAAAAGACCAGTGTTCCACTGGCAGGGAGAGGGGAGTCTCCAGACTCAGGAATGAAGGTTTTAGCAGTTTGAAAGGGAAGGGAAGCAGCAAGTAGCTCCTCTTCCGAGAACAGATCTTTGCAAGACATTCCTACAGGCAAGTTTTTCTCTCTGAGTATGCAAGGGCCCTTACTCAAATGATCCCTGTCCTGCCTGAACACCAGCTTGTCCTTGAGTCCCCCCTCATCTCAGCCACCAGCACTCAGTCAGTGTATGTTTTTTTTTAAAGTTTTTACAGTTCTATTAATCAGCTTGGGTTAATTTGCTGAGTGCCTCAGCCCTATAATTCCCATCGTTTCCACTGCTCACCCGTTAGTCATGACACCTTCAATATGCTTACTGCATCCCAAGCCACAGGGAGAAGTCCAAGGACATCCTTCAGGCTTGCTGCTTTTCAACATTCATAATAAAAGAGATGCTGCCCTTGCCTGGCACCATTCCAGCTAAGCATCTTGCTGAGCTTTACAACTTGCAATGAATCGCAAGAAATGTTTTGAAGCACAGTATTCCCACTCCCCATGATGGCTAGGGGAACTGATGGAGAGGTTTAAGGCTGACATTTTTGCTCTCTAAATTTGGAGGTTTCCATTTCTGTATGAGAGACCATGACAGGAAAGGAGGTGGACCTTGGCCTTGGCAGTGTGAGCTGCGGCAGGATGACGTGATTGCTTTGCTTTGTTCCCCTGACACAAAGGGCTGCTCAAGCTGTAGGCAGGTGGTTCCCAAACAAGACCTGCCCTTTATCAAATGCCTGCATTTCCCTGGGCAGGAGTGATGCTCTGCAGAAGTCAGAATACAGCAGTGGCGTATCCTGACGTCTCGTTTACCACTTCAGCCTTCTCAAAAACACCCTGCACAGCAAAAATGCTGCCAGCAGGAGTGTGGGCAAGTCGAAAGTCACAGGGCTTGTGCCAGGTTTCCTTCTGTGGGAAGAGGGTTCCGTGCAGGTGTGACACCAAACAGCTTCCTTCAGTTTTTATCTCCCCACTCCCTTCTCCTTGTGCACCCCAATTCCTCTGTCCTTGTACTCTTAGATACCACCGAAGCCGTGTTCGACTTCATCCAGAGGAGCCGCAGGATGATCGTGGTCCTGAGTCCTGATTACTTGACGGAGAAGAGCATCAGTCTCCTGGAGTTCAAGCTGGGCATCATGTGCCAGAACGCCATAGCGACCAAACTTATCGTGGTGGAGTACAGGCCACTGCAGTGCACCCACCCCAGCATCCTCCAGCTGAAGGAGTCTGTCTCCTTCGTCACGTGGAAGGGGGAGAAGTCCAAGCGCTCCGGCTCCCAGTTCTGGAAGGCATTGCGGCTCGCCCTGCCCCTGCGCAGCCTGAGCGCCAGTGCTGGCTGGAATGAGAGCTGCTCCTCCCAGTCAGACATCAGCCTGGATCCTGTCCAGAGGAGAAGGAGCCGGTTGAAAGGGCAGCCTGACCCACGGGGTGCCACAGCAGTGACTCTCACTCACGGAGCGATGGCCCTGACCCCCGAGTCAAGAGCCAAACACCGAGCTAAGCGCTTCCTGACATGCCGGTGTTGTGGGACCTATTGCAATGACAGCAGCAGACTCAAGCACAAGCATCAGGCTGTGGCTGAGACCAGGTGGGACACTAATCTCTGCAAGCCAGGCTTGGGCAGGCCTGCGGCACAGGGGCTTCAGGGCAGGGGTCGAGCCGAGCCCCCACCAGCACAAGCTCCTGCTCTCGCCCTCTGCCATTACAGCGACCTGTCAAACAACAACGACTTCTATGTACTCTAACCCATAGACTGAGAGCACTGCTGGTGCTGGGCCAGCAAAAGAAACTCACTGCAGCCTCAGGAAATTTTTATCATATCACAGGCTGGCGTGGTGCCATTCAGCGTCAGCCCCATGCCAGCGTGGAGGACTGCAGCAATATCACTGCTGGTGACCTGAGCCACGGACCCGCACCCATGCACAGAGCAGTGGCTGGGGGCTTCCTGCCCGGGTCCTTCTGCTGAATTTAAATGGCAAAGTGGAGCTGAAAATGTATTTCTCTGGCACTGCTTTTCCCCAGCCGCGGTCGCGTTCGCAGCAGGGCTCCTGCTGGGGTCGGGCGTGGGAGGGCAGGTCCTCAGCTGGAGCCTGGGAGGGAGGGAGCGGGGAGGAGCCATCCCCCTCGCGAGTAACCTTTGGGGAAGGAGGAGCAAGCCTGCATTTTGCAAAGAACCAAACTTTGCTAATGAGGGTGACCGGAACCCCTGCCAGTGCAGTTATCCACTGTGGTTTAAAAGAATTTGGTCAAAAGTTTTAAGACAAGCCCTTTCTCTTCAAATAAAACTTATTTCTTTAACCTGCTGTTGTTAAAAGTGCCATGGGAACTGGTAAATGCTGGAGCCATGTTCACCAGGTGCTTCCTGGAAAAATGGTTTGCCCAAGCTGGCACAAGTGCCCTCCTGTTCCCAGAGCTTCAGTGGACTCCTGGGCTTGGTCCCTCTCCCAGCTTCACCACATGATGAATTTCTTCTGTCAGTTGAGTGGCCTTTCACTCAGCAGGAATGAAAGCCATTAAAAATCTAGGGAAATATGATTTTTTAAAAAAATTCTCTGAGTAGTCAGTGAGCTCAGGGATAGGAGCAAGACCTCAAACGCTCACAGAAAACCTCTGGTGCTGAAGCTGAGTGGTCAAAACTTAACCACACTTCATTAAAGAACCAAAAGAGCCTTGAATAGTCTCCCTGGGGCTACTGTTTCATCAGTCTGTTGAGCTGGCTGTCAGCAGTGTTTCCTACTCTTCTTCTGCAATGAAAACTTCATTTGCCTCATTCCATTTTGTATAGCAGCTTCTCTCCCCAGAGAGGAAAGGGTGTTAATCCTGGGAGTCGGCTGCTTCCCTTCAGCTGATGCTCTGGCATGACAGACCTGGTAATACCCTGCATTTGTTTTCTTTCCCTGAGACAAAAAAAAAGGTCTCCTTCACCACTCTGGTCAGACTAGTAACTGTCTGCCAGGTTGGCAAGTATTTATTTCTGTTCTGCCTTGGAAATATGAACTGGGCCCTTGGGGTACAGGGTCTCTGGTGGCCCCCAGGGCAGACCTTTATCTGATGGCCTCCGGTGAAGCCCCAGTGAAACTGCTGTAGCTGTGGGGAAGGAAGGGGCCATGTCTCACTTATTTTAATAGTGTTGAAGGCCAGTTATAGTTCACACATCTCTTTCCTTCCCTCAGCAGGTCCTCTTCCTCAGTAGTGCCCTGACTTTTTTGATCCTTTCCTTCTGAGATCAAGCACAGCTGACAGCTCTCCTGGTACAAGTCTCTGTGAGCTGAATCCTAACAGCCTGCAACAGACTGAGAAATAGAAACCAAAAAACCTGATGCTGAGTCAGTCTAAATAAAGCAAGGGCAATAAACCCCTACCAGGTCCTAGGAGCTAAAGATTCAGATTCTAGAGAACTTTCCAGGTGTGGATTTCTCTCTAATTTCAAGCAGACACATTGTAAATTGCTCTGAAAAGTTTTGTCCATATGTGGCCATTACCAGTGATCAAAGAAAAGAAGCAGGAATGAGATATTTGGAAAGCAAGCAGGATGCTTTGTAAGAAGTAATCAAAATGCCATTAAATGGTTAAATGGTTGCAGTTGCTTACAATTAGAGTGGGATGGTACTGTCAGTGAGTCTGGTAGTGCTAAAAAATGCAGCTACAAAATATAAAGAATTTGTAATCAATCAGTCTCCAGAGTCAACGTATTTGTTAATTGTTGGCATTTAAACAGCTTTTATTTACAGCTTTTATTTATTTGAGTGTGGTATTGTCTCAGTTGACTACAACATTGCAAAGATACAGGAAACAACAGCTGGAGCTCCTCACAGATGTACAGAGTGACCAAATGCAGCATTTTAGGGCAAACTGTCATCTCTTCATGAAAGAACAAAAGCAAACTGGTAATGGCCATTGCTATTCCTGCTGCTTCAACAGGAATAGCAATTTTACCACTCGTGCGATTTTACTACTCCTTTTCCTACCCACCAAATGGACTCAGGGTCTTGGTTGTTCTTGTAACAAATACTGAGACAAGGTGGATTTTGGTGTGTGCAGAGACTTTTTCTCCCAAGGCCAAGGTCCTGGAGCCCAAAGACTCACCATGTTAGCGGGGATGTCTGAGCAGGGACACAGGGACCAACACATAGAACCAATTTTCATGGTGTTTGTCTCTCATCCTAAGCAAGTTGCTTAGAAATACCCCCAAGGACCAGCTTGATGTCCTGCTTTAGGATCAGAACAAACTCTTTGCAGCATTGAATTCGGCTCTCTGAGTATCTGTTAAAATCTGTTCATGTCCCACCTGACACTGACTGGTGCAGATGGATGTACTCACTGGTCTCTTCTTTGCCACACGTGTATTTGCCATTTGTATACAGAAATGTAATCATCTCCAAAGTTAACAGCACAGTGTTATAACCCTCTTCACCCCATACAGTTCTCCCCACAGAACAGTTCAGTGGGAGCAGAGTCACTATATATGTAGAATTTCCACTGTGTCCTAATACAAAAACATTCATACGATGTTGAACGTCCTACCTGTGGCATGCAACTGTAGAAGACTACCAGCTCATGATGTGCAGAGCCATTTCTACAATAATTCCACTGCTCCCTAGATGGTTTTACTCTGTGGAGGGCTGGTGCTGTCATGAAGACATTGAACAGGCATAACTAAACAGAGAACACAGGCAAGTCACTTAGTCCATCTCCACATCAACCTGTCTTCACTTTAGTGATTGCAACAGTCTGGTAGCTAGGAGGTCTCTCCCTAGCAAGTTTCACTGGACATGCCAATAAATGGGCTGCTCCTCACATCTGAAATGTTGGATGAACCAGTAACCTGCAAGAACTAAAAGAAAGCCTAACATCAAACAGATTTTTATTGTCATCTGTTATGCTAGATGCTGATCTCAGAGCATCTGATCTAAGTGTATGTATAGCAGACATTTTCCCAAACAATGACAAGACTGTGAAGGAACCAACAGATGCCAGAAATAAGGAAAAAATGCTTCAAACCTTTAATCCTTATTCTACGTTTATATTTCTTCTCCCATGATTGATTCACCATCGATATCTGTGAAGGGTGGAACCACCTCCAGGATGGTGTTTTCCCTGTGTGACATACACAGCCTAAGGGTATAACCCAGAGCCATGTCAAGCAGATGAGGGGAGGCCGTATGGAGGGAGGGAGCATCCATAGTAGGGAGCTGCACCCTGGGGGATTTGTGCTCCCTGCTCACCACCCAGGCATGTGGCATTTGGCCTCACCTGGCATCTGGGAAAATGTGGTGATGTTCTGGAAATGTATGACTTAAAACACTGTGGCCCAAGTAGGGAGAAACACACACAAATGACCCTGCAGCTGCCTGCCCAAATCCATGTGAAAGAGGCACCATGGTTTGACTCTTGTTCACACGGTTGTTCACTCGATGTACCACCACTGGCCGTGCTGGGGAAAGGCCATGGCTCTGAAATTACATAATAAATGCACCTCGGAGGCTCCTCTTGCAAAGGCGTTAATGAGACACATGGAAGCTGCAGAATGGTGTACAGAGGAATATGGCTTGAATTCTTTAAAGTACCAGACACAGAAATGGCCAGACATCAGGGGACACAGGATTTACACTGATATGCCTTTAATCAGGCTAATGATTTGTACTTCACTAAAATGTATCTGCCACAAAGTCATTTGGCTTGAAAATATCAAAGAGTTTTCCAACTCATCAGTATTTGTTCAAGTGAATAATCAGTCTCACCTTTAATATCACACCTGATTGCTGTGTAGCCTGGGTTTTACTTCCAGGCAAGATGGTCGTTCTACTCCTTGTCTGCAGCAAAGAGACTTCTCAGGTATTTTTTCTGCACGGTGTTGCCAAATCATCTGACAATCCACTGCCCATGAAAGGGTTGCTCACAAGCTTTCTGAAAGGTTTTCTTCCTTTTCTTTGCTATTTTTAGACCCTGGGTGGCAGAGACATCTCTCCTGTTGCCTTAGCTGCACAAGGGGGTGTAGTCCCTGACCCACAGTTATTCACTGCTTCCCACTGACATTTCCTTCATGCCACTACATCTCAGTTGGAAACCGGATTTCATTGCTTGACCACTCCAACACCTTTCCCAAGGAGGTGTTATGGCTGAGGTGTCTCCTGGCACTCCACTGGCATGATCTTAGATGAACTATTTTATTACACAACACTGTATCTGCCTGGGGCCAGTTCATCAGGCAAGGCAGATCACGTTGCATGCTTGGTGAAGCGGGAAATAGCAATGACACACAATCTTTGTTCCATCTGCCATGTTTATTAGCAAATGATGTTTTATTTATCTCTGGATCAGCCAGAAGACACTGACTCCCATTAGAAACATGTTCAATAACAAGTTCTTACCTTTTGAGATTTATAGGCTAATGGATAAAGAACCAAAAACCTGCTACCAATGTGTGCAAGGTGATGCTTACGAAACGCTGCCATGTCTATGTACCCATAGTTACCAGCCAAGCTGGAAGTACTATTTATAGAACTTCTATTTATAGAAAAAGGTAATTTGGGAATATCTGTCCCACTGAGCCATTTTCACTGGCTACTAATGATTTCAGTGACACATTGAAATTCTGTATGTGGGCAGTTCCATATTGACCTGTCTGGGAATGAGCCTGCAGTGAGCTATACAGATTCACAAAGAACTTGAATTTTCCATTCACAGGAAATCCCATTTACTTTGATTTCTTTTTCTCCTCTCCTGTCATCAGCACAAGATGACACCAGAATTTTCCATGAAAATGGAAAACATGTGATTCCCACTTAAAATTATATTTTCTTTAACACAAACAGGTTTTGAAAAGTTTTTTAAATGAAGCTCAAAATGTGCTATACCAAAAGTGTCAAAATCAGTCTGGTATTTCCCTTCTGTTTTGCTTACAGCATGCTTTGTTAGGACTAGTGCCTTTTAAAACGTTTCAACTTACATGAAAACAGCATCTTCCTTTTGAAAAGCGGCTTTCATTGTAAACACATCAGGTCTGCATTTGTTGTCAAACTTGCCCTTTTCTGCATATTGGCCCAGCATTTTCAGTTTTCAGTATTTGCAGTTTCCCAGTCTGCTAAGATTTATTTAAAAATTAGGTCAGTGATGCCAGAGCTCCCCAACCAGCCCTCTAGCAATTGAAAAGCCTCCAACTGTATTCTTACGGCTTGCTGGAAAAAATCAACATTTGCCTATCAGATTGTATCAGCTCCTTAAATCTCACTCATGTTTGTGTATCAGGTCCAAGAACTTGGCTGTGAATAATGCCTTACTACCTCTTTCCTCCTGTACATTGCCAACACAAATGGAGATGTCTCTGCAGACAGCAATCCATGCCTTCTGCCTTGCTCTCAGTCTTTCAGTGCACACTGTTGCCAGTGAAAGAAAATTCTGCTCCATTCATGCTTACATTTTAATTGCATGCTCCTTTCTGGAGGCAGGCAAGAGTAACATCTATAATTCTGTTTCACATCTCTGCCTCGAAAGCATCTGCTCCATTTGGGGATGCCCGAGAGAGCAGCTGCTGGCTCCCGTTCAGTATCAGCCTCACTGGCACATGTTCATTTACCTGCATTTAACATCAGACAGTATTTCAGACTCACTCACTCTATCGTTCAGATTTGTGTACGTGAAAAAAAACCCACCACAAACCAAACCAACCAGCATTTACCTGGCATTTTCCCTTGATATCCACATCTCTTTTGCCTGGTTTCATCGACTCCAGCAGCACACTCCTGCCAGAGTCCTGTTTCACCCAAACAACAGTAAATGCCCAGCTGGTCTACTTTTGCCCAACATTTGACACAAAGCTGGACCTGAATGAGGAAAAGTGAGGGCATCCGGACTATGTCAACACCTCACTACTACCCAGCTCCTCAGATAACCATCAGACCCCATACAGGGCTGCTCTATTAATGCTTACTCCTAGTTTTCTGCTTGCTTGGCTTTGTGGTCCCTTTTCCCTTGATGTCTTCCAGGAAATGGCTTAATAAATGCCAACAGTGTCAGCAGGATCCATTCATATCATCCTAATTCTAAGTATTTATTTCTGCTTCTTTGGGGATTTAGAGAAAAAGATGCAACTAACCAGGCTAAGTTACCTTTTTCCCTGGGGACACCTTGCACTTCTGTTTAGCTTTGTTGTTTTCAGTGAGCCAGACCTCTCACACATGCCGCCTCTCACTCCTGCCAAGCTCCTACACGCAGACATAATTGGGAAGATGCCCAGAGTTCACTCTAAACTTAATGCTTTAAACTTAATGCTCAGTCCGGCTCAACTGCTTGCAATTCCTTTTACATTGATTTTATGCCAAGGGGAGACCCAAGGTCACCACTTTGTAAACTAGATCAAGATCATTTAGCTTCTCATCTTCATTTCTAATTTAGCTACCCCTCTGTTTCGCCTGTCTGAATCTGAAGCTTCCTGACAACCATCGCCATCCACACAAGCAGTATCCAGATATTTCCAGCTGCTGTGCATACCATCCTGACTATTAGAGGGAGACAGACTTAGCAGGTGGCTGGGACTCACCATCTGGCTGTACTCCATCCTACCTGCTTGCTTGCTTTCTCTCACTTATTGTCACTGAAGTACACCAGCTTACCTGCTGCCCTTATACCCCTCTGCTCTGACAGTATCTGGACAATTCAGACTCCAGGGTATTCTTTTTTCCCATCCTCCGTGGGTAAGGAATTGTGTGCCAGCTGCTACACAGATGTCAGGAGACACTCTCTTCTCTAAAGGGCCTCTGCTCTTATCCTGTGTGGTGCATAACCTGACAGTAAACTTCCACAGGGTACACTAAGTTTCTTCAGTCTGACCCGGTGTACAGTGAAGAGGTCAGCACAACAGATGCTTTTGAGCAGTGACTCCATCAGCAAGTGTGGTCCAAAACTGTGTACAGACGTCTGTCTGCCAGTTACCAGCGGAATGCTGGAGCATCCAGGTTGGAGCAGCCTGCAGGGTGTCACCTCCTGTCACTGGCTGTTTCAGTTTGGTGAGTGGCTTAGATTTAGTCTCTAGTAGGTGATCTTACGAAAGGAGATGGAAGAGGAAAGATGTGGCAGTGCAAAGAGATCACATCATTCCAATATTAAAAAAAAGTATTCATCCTGGCATTATCAGTTGTACTTTTATTTATAATAGGTTTGGTTCCTTTTTTTTAATTTTTTTTGGAAATACAGTACTTGGCAGGCAAATAGCAGCTCTCCATTGTACTACTACAAAGTGAAACTATGACCACTCATTTCACAGACTGAAGGTAACCCTTATTATTCTCTGTTTAGCCAATGCTTTTACAGAAACACTAGAATAAGGAGAGCACTTGCCCAAAAGCAAGCTCTAGGACTATTGTTGAGAATTTCTGGCTGCCTGGCTGAAACCTTAGCAGCATTCCCCATTGTCATCTTTATCACTCAGTTTGACTTACTACATTATTTGATTTTTGTTACTTTCCTCTCAGGTTGGCATTTGGCTTTTCTTTTTAAATACCGTGTTCTGCAATCTCCCTCCCCTTATAATTAGGGAAAATTTGAAGCTCTTGCTGCCTCTTATCCCTGGCTGCAAATGCAGAGCAGACAAGATTAGTATTAGACCAGTTACATTAATATTTACCTTCAATTTTTAAAGATAGAAAGCACCAAATAATTAAGTAACGTTGCTAGCAGGTGGCAGGGAAAATTCTTGCAACAAGTTCCACCTGCAGCAACTCCTTTACTGCCTCAAGCAACTCCCTTAAGGTCACCTCATTAAATAATCAGTCAATGCTTATTAATCACATCAGTTGTTTCTAAGGGATACAGCTAGGCAAGCAAACCCTCACAGAAATGACTGAGAAGTGGGGCTGGGTTGAGATCTATCACGAGATGCTTGCTTTGGAAGCAGGCACTGGAAGTGAACATCACTAGAGATCACTTTTCCTATGGATCACTATGGTAAAGTATGACTTGTTATCTCCCTTAAGAAAAAGCACTGAAAGGTGGATATCTGGGTGCTTCCAGATACCTTAATCTAGGTAATTGCTCCTGGTTACATACAGACTTCATGGCAGAGAGAGAAATTTTTGTATCTGTGAAGCTTAGTTTGTTCAGTTGAAATACATCTTTTGTGTTGTCTCTGTGGGAAAACTGAAGGCAAATGTGCTGGTGCTTCCCTGCTGCTTTCAGAACAAGCTCCTTTGAGTTTTGGGGTTCAGATTCCCAGGGGTTGTAGACAAAATTGCTCTCTCCTGTGTATCCTCATGTCCTATTGCATGCCAAATTGATGTTTTAATTAGTGAGCTGAAAAGTCTTTAGTGTTCTTTCTCCCTCTCCATATTTTTTGTGGAGTTAACCCTTTTTATGAAGTTCCCCTGGACTAGCAGTTGAATTGCACAAGCTATCCTTGACAATCCCAGTCTGGATCAATCCAGACCATTTTTTTTTCTCTCTTGATCCTCTCCTCCCAACTCCTTATTACTCCTTGTCTCCTGGCCCATTTTGTTTTGGAAGAGACACACACAGAATCTTGAGAAATCCTGACACTGTGTTGATGACAGAAGTAGTCAGAAAATCAGTAATGATAAATACATGGAATCCATACCCAGTGTGCACCTTCCCCACTGTGCCATCAGCCGCAGCTAGCACAGGCTGTGTGACACATTGGGAGTGTATCACACCTTCCTGAAGTGCCTCTGGAGTGGGGGGAAAATGTGAGTAGCTTATTTTGTCCTGTTCTGTATTTTCGGGGGTGCTTGGGCTTCTAATTATGGATTCATAAGTGAGAGTGAAGGGTTCACTTTTTTTCCCCGCTTGTAAGCCTGGAGTCTTCTAGCCACTGTGCTTCTCTTTTAGCCCTTGCTGTGTTTGCTGTCATCTGTAAAGATTATCAGTGTTTTCTATAGATGGAGTCAGACAGTGCCCTTCAGGTGCAGATTAAAAGGCAGGTTAACCCCACAGGGCACACAACCAACAGTTCTCTCTGCATTCAGCAGGTGCCTGAGAGGGGGCCCTTCGGGTAGGACAGCAGTTGGGGCTTGCCTGGGGATCGTCCTGTTCAGAGCACTTCTGCTGGCATCCACCTCTTGTGGGCGCTGGGTTCATTCATTTTTCTGCCACAGGACAACCTGCCTTGCCACTCTTATAAGGCAGCTCTTCTGAGAAATCTCGCTTGCTCTGGACACTCTCGCATGGAGGCGTCAGCTTCTGCCGCGTTATTGTGCGTATCAGAAGAGCTGTGATATTTGCTCTGTGCTCCTGATGGGAGCTCTTCCAGCTTCCCCCACCTACTTCACACACAGATACACACACTTCAAGCTGTCCAGTGGATCTCAAGAGAGCAGAAAGTATTTGCTAAAAATATTTATGCAGGAGTTATTTATGGCCTGGCCCACATCAACCCCGTGGCACCGTTACACAACGCCGCACAAAGGAGCCCTTATCTGGAGGAGCACACAGCCAGTTTTGCAGTCCACAAGTTACCAAGAGGCAATTCTACTGACTCTTCAATCAAATCAGGAACTTGAAGCCTGGATGTTCAATTTAGATGTCAAGTCTTGTCAAGCAGGCTCTGCCAAGCTGCTTTCTCATGCCTTCCAATTTGAAGGGGAAGAGAGGATCAGAAAATGCTATATCACTCCAAGGCATGGCACCTTTCTCTCAAAAAGCTAGAGGCAGGCAAAGCAGGTCTCTTTAGCTGGAACTTAGATCAAGTTTAGAATTATTTTCTCTCTCTAGTTGTTGTAGAAAACATCTCAATAACTTATGTAAGGGGAAGGAGGCTTTCCCCTTGACTGACACTGGGCACGTACCCACAAGGCTGGGCACAGAAAAGGGATCTGGTTCACAAGTGCATTCCACTGCCAGGTAGCTTTTGCTTTAAACCCTCATAAAGGTATGGGGAGTTTATAAAGCCCTTAATTTTTAAAAAATTACTCAAAATTCAGTACAAGGGAGATCCAGCCTTTTGTTCTGGACTATTTCCATTTTCACACACTTTTTTTTAAACTCTATTTATGATCTGCAATGGCCTCACGGGTGCTGATCTTTAAAGGTCTGTACTAAAACCTCCAGCCTCATCTATTATGGTGGTGACGTGAGACATGAGCTCATGCAGGTAAGAAAGCACAAGATACCCTCAATATAATGAAACCTGTGGGATGCATATGTACTAGAGGAATGACAGGAATATCAGCACTTCCCTGCCCAGCTGCTCAGTACCAGTGCCCACAAGTCAGAAGTGATTACAGCATAATTCCTCAGCTAACTTAGGAGATGGCAGAGGGGAAAAAGCATTGAAAGACAAGGATCTCAAGTTAGGATCACATGTGTTGGTTTCTCCTTCTCCATCAGGTCACTCACCTTCTAAAGGAATTCAGGTTGGGTTGGCACACTCGTTTTCATCAAATCTCTGGCAGCAGGTTCTTATGGTTTCATTATCCGTTCAGTACTAATGATGGGATGCTCTGTAACCACTTGCATGTCCTAGATCTTGGAAAAGCTAATCTCCAGACCTCCTCTCTTCCCTCTTTTTTAAGTAATTATTGTGCTTGCCCTTTTCCATTCCTTTGAGACCTTTGCTGCCGTCTTTGCATCCTTGAATGCAACCGCTAATAGTTCAGAGGTTTAATTAAGCTAATTCTTTCTATAAGCACTCTAGGGGGACTTTCAGCAGCCCTTGACAGCTTGAATATATGGAGTTTTTTTAAATCTGGATATTTCTTGGAATCATTCTTCCACTAGGCTCCTTCAGAGTAACCTATTCCTTTAATACAATTAACCTTGTTAGAATTTACTTGTTTGTGAAAAATAGAACAGAATTAATTTTGAGTCCTTCGGATTTTACATGCTTTTTTACTGTTTGCTCTTTCCCCCCACAAAGCAATAGGTCAGTAGCATCTTTTGTCACAGCCTTCTTTCCCTCGCACCTCCAACTCTCTCCCTTTGGATGACCAGGCCAAAGTGTTGCTTTCTCAGGACTCTCATAAAAAAAGGGACACCAAGAAACCTTTAGAGCTGGAGAATCAGGTGGTATGTACATGCTGATAATACCTGTCTACTCTCAGGAAAACCTTTATGGGACTGTGGGATTTTTGTCACCAGCACTCAGGCGCAGGTGCACAACTCTGAAGGGAGCTTGTGGCCTCTTATGTATTTACTGATTTTAGTGTTGTTAGATCTGCCTTGAGTAGATTTCAGCAGAGTTTGACTAAAGTTGTCCCTGTGTGTTATCTGGGTTCCCCAGGATGAGGAGAATGGCATCCTTGGAGCTTGCACCAAGGAACCTCATGCTGCCTCAGCCCTATCCATGTCTCACTTGTGTACACATATGGGAACTCAGAGGAGATTTGCTTCTGATGACCCCTTTCTATTGTTTCCTGGCATTCCTAAGTTGATCTGCAGGATGGCTGCCAGCTGTCACTGTTCAGAAAAGAACTACAGATTTCTTTTCCTCGTGCTTTTTCTGTCTCTTGAATTGTCAAGAAGAGCTAAGGGCTATGATCCATGAAATTCAAGTGATTACATTCTAGTTTTCCCCATCTAAATCAGTTATGAGCTATTAAGATCAGTAGCAAACTGACATGCAATAACAAACTCATGCAAGAGACTATCAAACATCTGCTGCTGTGGTTTTCCTTCCTCTGAAGTACTTGGTTATTATCGGAAGCAAGATCTTCAGCACTTGGTTATGGAATAGTCACGCCTATGTCAAAAAACAGGAAGCAGTTTTTAAAAGCCTCGATCATTGTTTTAGCCTATCAGCTTTTTCCAGCTGATCTGATTTTGAAGGATGGTCTGCATTAGTGTTTAGTCCTCTGGGATGGTAAAGCCAAGCATGGATAGACATCTGCATGTGCTGTAGGTGACTATGAATGCAGGTTAACAGTCTGCCCGTAAGAGAGCAGCCCATGTCTTACAGATGCCTTGTGGTATACCTAACCTTATTTTAAAACGTAACTTGTCAGGAGCAGGACGATGCTTGAACCGGTACCTCACCTCCCTTGATGCCACCTGGTGGCTGCTGGGGCCAGGAGCTCTTAGACAGGAACACAAACCATCTTTTGGGATGAGAGAGTTACAAGTATTGGCTATTCTTGGAGTAATAAAGTTAAAAATCAGATAAGACCACTCTTAATAATCTACTGGCATGAATCAAGCCACTGAATCTGCTGTAGAACCCAGCACAGACACGGGTCAGCAGAGCTTGGCAGCTGTAGCCTAGAAAAGCCCAACAGAAAACCATTTGTGAAAGTGAATTTGGTTAGAAGAACACAGAAAAAGAGCATCCTTAAAAACCACAGATGCTGATGTGAAGCTCTGGGTATGCAGCATGGACATGGAGCTGACAGACAGGCAGCAGTTTCAGACATGATTACAAATTTCATATGAGTCTTTCCCAGTTTCTTCCAAATCCTGCAACACATCTAAGTGGTGTAATAATATATTTCCCCTGCCAACAATATTCCAGCTGATGACACTTTGCAAAAAATCCTAATTAGGACTGAGTTCTTAGGTGCAACTGTAGGTATCATAATATCATAATAAAATACATCTAGAAATCAGTGACTGAGCAAATCATTTAATACAACCTCTCCTCGTTCATTCACAAATTAGTTGGGATGTACTTTGTCCTATTTTGTTGTTGTGTTTTGTGTGCTGGGTTTTTAAACTCACGCTAGTCAATGGTATGAGAGAATGGCTTCCAGCCTGCCTGAAATATTCCTGTTAATCAACCTTGGCATAAAAGCTCAAGGCTATTTCTGGGCTTAACTTTTCTGTTAAATTCATTTGTGGTCCCCAGGTTATTTTTGTTTGAGTTTCTGTAAAATAGTTTATATGTGAAAACATTGAAAAGTATTTTTCAATCACATGATAATAACCCTATTTTCTGATCACAAACACTGGCTCTATGAGAGTTTCCAAACAGAATGTTGATTTTTTTTTTTTCTCATTTCTGTGATACTAAGGAATTTAAATCCATTTGCATTCTTGAATTATCTTGGGTTGTAGCAGAAGTGTTTCTAATTAAGCAAAGACAGACTAGCATTTTCAAAATAAAAAATATTAGTATTTATTCTTAAGTTTAAAGCAAAAGCTTTTTTATACAGTGTTTTCCAAGAGTTTGCTTTTCATACAGCACAGCAATTGCAAAATTCTAGATGTCTGTTCTAATCCCTCTCTTCCCCTGCTACTGTTTAAACAAAGATCAGTGTTGTTAATTTTCCAGCTAAGAGCTCTTTTAATAGTCACTTACACAGACCATAGCTGACAAAGTCTATAGCCCCATAGATCACAAAATATGAGCTCATGATCTGATGAATCGTCAATTGTTTGCAAAGAGTTTGTAGGCAACACAGCTTTGGAAAGGAATGTGGAGCGACTATTTTTGCTTCCATTATTCATCCATTCCTTTTTCCCCCAAATAGTCTCTTTTCAGTTCCAAGGCATGTGCAGACTAGAAATAGCATCAGCCCTGGGGGATTTTCCTTTACCAATCCCTTGGACATTCATTTCCTGATTTAGGGTGTCTGTTCTCAACTTTTTAGAATAGCATCTCCTTCCCTTGCTCCATCCTGCAGTGGTGACAGGCTGCCTTGGGAGAGGGATATTCTTAATTGGGCCAGAGAAAGCCAGAACAACCTCTCTGATTTTCTACCAGCCAGCAGATGTAGCTGGACCTGATTTTTATTAATTGGAATAGAAAATTTCCTGGTTTATGCTTAATAGTCACTAGAGGGCAAAGCAGGTCTCCATAAGGCAAACCTGCAACCCACAACGGAGGTTCCCTGGCTCTTGCCTTTTCCTTATGAGGCTCTGGTGTGGGTTCCTGTCTGCAGGGATAGAGCTGGACAGTCCCTGTCCAGGCCTGACTGCTGACTTAGCTGGTTTGGGACATACTCAAGTTTGCCCAGAGACTGCAATTCTTGTGTTTATGGTTTCGGACACAGTGTTTGCATCTATGATATTGTATTGCTTATATAAAAGCATCTTATAAGATCAGGGTCCTTGTGGTCCAGCATCCATCCAGCATCTCGCTACTAGAAGATGCCAAGGGTAAAAATACATTGAGCTCTTTTCCTAGAATGTCCTCCCAGCTGTGGCTGAGGTAATTCCAGATGCAGAGCTCAAACCTTTGTAGATAATGTGTTGTTTTCTTCTTGAATATTTTTTGCATCCCAGTAGCCCTGAGGTACTTGGAGTGCTCTTTCACAACAGGCCACTTGGCACTGCGTGGAAAAAAACCCCCTCCATTGGTCTTTCTTGGATGTGCTGCCTGATCATTTCACTGCATGTCCCCGTATGTTGATATTAGAGAAACAGCAAGCTGCAGCCACCTTTTCATCCTCAGAAAGCCCATTGTGAGCTAAAGTAGCTCTGCCATGTTCTCATGTTTTTGGTTTTTTTCGTTTTCTGGGATCAAAATTCCCAGTGTATGCAGTGGTTCGGACATTCATTAAGTCTTTCATCCTGCATGGCAGATCAGGTACCACCCCTTGAAGTCAGTGTGAAGCTATCCAGGGAAAAGTTGATTGAGATGGCATGGGAGGACACAGGAAGAACAAAACCTAGAGATGACAACTCCAGGGCAACAGAATAATTTTCTTGGCCTGGCTGTGGCCTCAAAAGCTTGTGAAAACCCACCTAAACCAGGATAACAGAGGATGCTAATGAAGCCTAAAATATCTCATGTGTAGGGGTAAAATCTGTTGACATTGTTCCAAAAGTAAGCTGTTTTCATGTTGGTGTGCACTAAAAGGCCTTTGGTGAGTGCTTATGCAGCAAGAAGCCCTGAATCTTTAGAGGTGAGACTTGTGCTGCTGAACTTCCTGATTCTCAGCATCTTGGTGAACATTAAGGCTTCTGAAATTAAGAGCAGATATATTTTGGGGTTTCTAAAATAAATGTTGGGCTTCAAAACCTGCTGACTGAAAGATGCTTCAATCCAAAGTGTTCCAAATTTGGCTGAAACCCTTAAAAAAGCCTTCCATTGTTTTCACAGACCTGAAAGCCCATTTTTCAATCCATTTGCCTGGAAGTTTTTCAGTGCCAAGATTGAAATCAATGTCTGCAGCCAGTCTCCTTCATGCTATGCTCTGCCACTTACTGAGTCCTGCCCATGTGGAGCGTGGAGGTTGGTATGGGCCAGCTTACAGGGCAGAAACACTGGCTGTTGGCAGGTGTCCCTGGTGCCACAGCAGTGGATTGAGCTCCAGGTGGAAAGAGCCTGCACTGAGCTGACAAGGGATTCCATATGAGCAACAGAGTTTCCCTTTCCGGAGTGCCAGCATGGGGTTTTTTGCTGCGCAGGAAAGGCTTTTCAGTCCACAGATGAGATGGCAAGTCAGCTCACAAACAGCACTTCAGGCGAGTCAGTATTCTCAGCCCTGAGCCAGAGTCAACAAAGCCTATGCTCAGGCCTGGCTGCTGAAAAATGATAATTGCTTTTTGAATTGCGGACGTGTCCCACGTGGAGCCATTTAGCTGAGATCTGTTGTTACCCTGAAATCCCAGAAATGAGCAGAGAGGGTGTAATGGTCAGGGAGGTCTGTGACAACCCAAAGAAGGTTGGAAAGGCCAGGACTTTCCAGTCCACAGGATCACAGGTTTGCACCAGTGTGTGTCAGCTCCAACTGGCGCTCTCAGCAGACTGGTGAACAAGCTGTGAGCAGCACACATTGTGCAGAGTGGGGCCGGGCCATGCAGCAGCTGCTGAGCCACTGGCTGAAGATACTGTGCTTTTGGGAAAGAGCGACTAGCTCACACTGAGAGTCCCAAGAAAGTGAATGGGAGGATGTATTTTATTTGGATGTATCTATGTTTGGCATTACTGCAGGAAGGACAAGGATCTAAGACTTAATTTTTTGCTTTTGCCTACCTAAAATGAAGTAGCTGAATGCCTAATCTGGACTTTTTGTTTGCAAAGCAGCCACAACTCACACTGAGCACAGGGATAATTGTAAGTTCCCATCACTTCTGGAAAATGGGCCGTTAAATAGGTCATTAAGTACAGCATTAGCCTCCTCACTTCAGCCACCCCGGCTGAAGAAATCTGACTGTTGCAAGATGAACAGAGCTCAGATGAGTGCTGGGTGCAGGTTGGCTGGCCATGCTGTTGTCTCCTGCTGCACCGCAACTGCACAAGCAACCTGGGAGCCTTCAAACACATGCCATGAGGTCCACACTGGCATCTAATAACCCACATTCTCAAGGGAAACCAAACGTCTCCTGAAACCATGTTCCCATAACACAGCAAGATCCACAGCCCCACAGAACCTCTGGAAGTGGCAATCAGAGCTTTTAATTTTTAGATCATTGACTCATGCCTAGCTCAGGTTGGAAGGTCATTCAAACAGTGGCTCTTGGCATCCTGCTGTGGAATGAGCTGACTTCTGTCCCTTTAGGAACCTACTTGTCCAGAGGAGAAAGGCCCTGGTACCCCATGTAAGTGGTCTCCTGGGAACACAGGAATGGCCACCTCAGTCCAAAGGTCCAGCTATCCTGATGTGCTGCATTTGGCAGTGACAAAAGCAATCCACGGGAAAACATGAAAGAACTTGGCAAGGACATATATCTCTCCTTGTTTAGGGAGGGTCAGACCCAGAAGGAGTTTTTCTCTGTCTTTAGTAACTCTATATGTTTCAATTTTATGGAGTTTCACTGTCTTCCATGTTCTCACATAGACTTATTGCATCTGCAGCATCCTTAGACAGGAATAAATGAATCTGAAGAGTCAATTACGGAGAATGGATATGAGGAACAGTTGGAAGCAGCATGAGAAAGCAAGCCAGCTCTCTTCTGGCTCAATTCCTCCTTGATGCAGCTGTAAGGAGGTCTTTTCCCAACATACTGAGTCTTTGCCACAGCTTTGGATTTGCTGAACCAGTTTGTGAAGAATCAGGAACACACAAAAGAAAAATATTAGTGAGGTATTTAGCATGAATGTGAGCAAAATAAGCCAAGTGTGTGACTATGGGATGACCCCACCCAAACCCGCATGTGTTCTATAGGTCCCGGAAACAACCTGAAGGCTCAAATAGCATCATTGTGCTACAGTGAGCTCTCCTTTTTGAAACATTTAATGATAAATGTTTAAACAGCTGCCCTGGTAGGATTTGGGAAGGCGGGCGGTAAGGCATTGTCTTGTATTAAAGCCACAACTGGACTTTGGCCAGAGCTGAGGAATTTGTGGGTGACAGGAGTGTATTTTTTATGCATTTTGCTGAATCCCCTGCGTGGCGTAACTTTCTCTGTGGGAGATGTAGCCAAACAGTCCAAAGAAAAGAAAGAAATGTGGACAAACCAGCTTCTGTGATTTATTGCCTTAAAGCCATTCAGTAGAGATTGTCCCAGCTGGTCATAAACTACATGCTTCCTACTTCAGTGGAGGGGAAGAAGGGTTCTGGATGCACATTTTGCCCAGATAGAGATCTCTATTCTTTAATTTATCTCACATACTTAGGACAAATGAATAGTAGTGTTGATCTTATCTCATGCTTAATTTCTTGTTTATTTATTTTTTTATTTTATCAGTCCTCTCCCCCAGCTTTTTCCCCATTCCCTCCTAGATGGGCAGTTTCTTACATTAGCTTTATGCGCAGCTGGAGGGTTGATAGAACTAGTAAACTGACAACCTTAGTAATCATAGTGCCTCATCCGATGTGATCCTAGACAATACAAATACTTGAGGAACGCTAAGTGCTTTTGTTTTTTTTTCTTTTGTACTACTAACTGTGTTTTATTTCCTAAATATCAATTGAGATTACAAATCCATTAACCAAAATTGTTGTGAAGCCCCGAGTGCGTGTCCGCATTTAGTGTTTCAGTTCAGATCAGTTCCCTGAAGAAGTAGTTTGGTTGTGGTGCCATCTTAAGGATGATTGGATTACTGTCCCTTTGAAGGAAACTTATCTGGAGTATGTGTTCCCCTTATCCATTCCAGGCACTACTGGGAAATCAGTCTCTAGGACCATACTGTATATGACATGAATTAAAAAAGAGGAAAAAACCCTAACAACTAAGCCCCAAACAATAGAACCATGAAATGTATTTACTGTGTATATCAAGTCCTCAGCAAAAATCTTCCTGGTCCCTGGCTCTGTGCCTCTTAGTCCATCCTACTTCCTAATGCAGACATAGTCTTAGAAAATCCACATATAATCCTCTGTGGATTTGAAGGCTTCATGGCTAAGCATTTCCAGCACAATGACAAAGTAACTGTAAGAAATAAATGAGTCCAGGTGTGTTGTGTGTGTTACCTCTCTCCCTGCAAGATACGTGAAATGCAACTTTTTCTGTTGTGACAGATAGGAATTGTTCAAAAAATCAGTTGTCCTTTTCTATTTCTATGTCAATAAAATTCTTATTTCTACAATATATTAAATTGTTGGGACTGTGAAAATCTCACTGTAAATGGAGGAAGCCTGTGTTTCCTCTGATGGACCTGTATGTGCCGTGGGACTTCAAGAGTAGCTTTGCACTGTACAAAAGTCCATGCCAAAACATTTTCCACATCTAGAAATTCACTTATCATGAAGGTATCTGTCCTTTGGAGTGTGATCCTGCCACCTGCAGCACCAGCGTCCCAGCACTGCTGATGGCTTGTCCTTCAGCCTGGGGGACAATGACCCACTGAGCATCACAGAAGTGCAAATCCCCACATCCCATCTCCTCCCACAACCTTTGTCTCTGCTGCCCCTTTTGATGATTTTAATTATTTAGTCACTCATCAGAGCTGCCTAAGGTGCAGTAACTGTGGTGTTACGGGGGCAGAGAGGTGCAGTGTGGGCGAGGCTGAGCTGTTGGGAGTGGGATTAAGTGTTCCTTGCCATTGCACTTGGATATCTGTGCACCCCACACTCTGACCTAAGTGCACACACTTTGCTTTTTTCTGGTGACAAAGAAATGAAATTAAATCAACTGAGACTGATTCCTTTGAGAGGGAGAGAAGAGAAAGCGAGTGAGATGGGCTGACACACATCTGATCCTCACGAAGCTGCTGTGCAGGTGCGTGGACAGGTGGTGATTGACAAACAGTGTGTCCTGCTCCAAGCTGAGTCAGAGGATGTGGAGGTAAAAAAGCAGATGCTACCTCTGCAACCTCACTGCCCCAAGTATTAAACATCCCTCAGAAGTGAGCTAGTGAAAAATTTTGTTAAAGTGTTTGCAAGGTCTCTGAGCTTACAACGGCAGATTGTGAAATGTTTATTTGTTTGTTCCATGGGACTTTCCATAAAATTTCTGAATGCAAACTTCTTTCTCTCTCTCAGACATGTGCACACAGGTGCCAACACCTCCACCTGAGTAATAAGAGGTAACCACTTTATCTGCAATTTTTTTTACTCATAAACAATTCCAGTTACCATGAATACTTAGAAGGAGGTTCATGATGTTGCTGTAAATCAGGACCAAATTTGAGGTCTATATCTGACATACATTTTTTTAATAAATATTTTGTAATTTGAAAAAAAAAAAGTCCTGTAAAACGTCAATAGTCCTGATCTTTTGCCAAATACTCCTTTGGCAGAAAGTTTGCTTTCAATGAAGTTGTATTACTTCTTCAATAACCCAAAATTTTAAACATTGTTTTTGCAGGACTGTTAGGGACATTACAGACAATTAAAATGTAAAGGACTGTTAACAATTCTGACAAAATAATAGCCTCTGAACCTACTTTTTTCTATTTCATTTTACCTCTATAAGGCCAAATACGCTGAAATGCTGTACCATCAGCACCCAAGACACTTACACTAACCCCTCTCTGGTGTGATCTGTGGAGATTGATGCATGTAACTGCAATTGCTCTTTAGTAGATGTCTGAATTTGGGGAATCTATCCTTTCCCAGACAATGTTGGTGGAAGCCTTGCCCTCTTCTTGCCCACTGTTTTACCAGGCCTTTGTGGACACAGATTTTATGGAAGGAAAACTGATAAAGAGAGAATTAATCAGCCAACCGTCCTTACAAACATCAGATCTGCATGTGGAAATTTCTTGCAAACACAGACCTTGAAACTCGATGTAGAGCTTTGGGATTTAAGGGTATAAGTTCAAACTTAGCAAAAATAAGTGACTCAGTGATTATGAATAGTCACAGCCTCCGTGTTTGCAGCTTATGTATCACTTCTGCAAACACAGTGGTTTATAATTGACTGAGAGGAGAAATACATCTTGCAACACCCACCAGCTTCTGTATCCTGGGTGATTTCCCACCTGAGCACCTTGCTGGTCTGTTTTTGTCCTGTGGAGAGGTTACAGCGCCGTGCTGGCCATGATTCCTTTTACCTAACAAGTGCTGGTGATACTTTATTTTGCAAATGAGGCATTTCATGAACTGTCACGAGAATAAAGAACTACTAGAGCTGAGGGGAGCCAGGGGAGGTGTGAAATGGAACTGAAAGGGAAGGAGGGCAAAGAATGACTCTGCAGACAAATCCTTCACACTATTGAATCTTTGCTGGCACAGAAAAAGACCCAAACATCAGAAAAGTCATGCTTCAGTTCTCCACCATTGCATTATCCTTTTCCTTTTCTTCTGCTACTTCAAAATACCTGCAAGTATGTTGCCCTCCTTGAAGTAGGCTCCTTGAAACTGAAGTGTACATTTCAAAGACTGTGTAAAATATAACTCTTTGTGTTTGGCTTGGAGAAATATTTGTTGGGTAGAAAGGAAAAAGGAATTTAAGTAGCTGGTAGTAAGCAAATGTTCTTCCACTGCCTGCTCAAAGCGCATTGAAACTAAGGACAGATCTTGACCATACTGGACAGAAGTTGCATCTTATGACCTTAAAAGAGAATTAGAGCTCTTGACAGGGCATTGCAAAATCAAACACCCCTAAAACTTCTGAGACACATGTCCAGAGATGGGTAAGTTCACACTTGTTAGTGTGGCAATGCCACAGAGATGGCAGCGAGGCCTGGTTGCCTCAGCACCTGCACCCAGTGCAGGGCAGAGTCCTGAGCTCCCTGTGGCACATCTGTTCTGTTGGCAGGGCTGTCACCACCTGGTTTGAATAGTGGTGTAATCTACACATGGAGCAGCAGTGGAAATATCTCATGCCACCTGATAACACCCCCTACCCATGCTTTGACCTTTTTATCATCTCAAAACCTCTTTGAGCCAGAAAAATGTTGGTATCCCACATGTACAGATGGGGACCCAAGGCCCAGACTGCTCAAATATTGCTGCCAGTTTGTGTTACAAGTTGCTCCCCAACATCCAGTGAAGATACCACTGGTGAAAGAACGAGAGGGTTTTTTTAGTTCCAAACTTGACAACTTAACAGCAAGTATCTTTTTTTCCTTTGATTCCACACGTGAGCCCAATGCTTCCAAAGCAGGACTTCTGGTGTGGTGGCAGGAGAAATAATAACGAGCTCACCTCCTGGGTGACATGCTCTACCTGCTCTACATTCCTCAGGCAAATCAGGGAGCACAGCAGATTTGGATCACCTTTTGTTTGATGAGCCTGTCCAGATGAGACGATTAGCTCAAATAAGTGGGTAGGACTGGACTTTCCTAATATATACTTGTTTGTCCTCATTTCTTTTCATTTTGACTCAGGTGCCAAAGTACATTACCACGATGATGAATATACAAAGGTCTTGGAAAATTAGAATTAAATATGTGTATTTTCTGTAAGTTGAGACATCATAGAAAAGAGAACTCAAAGTCTAGTGTAAATAGCTATCAACCAACTTCTGTTTGTTTTTCAGTCCAATTGTCTAAGCGTGCTATGTTTTAAAATAGTACTTGAGCTGAGCTGATGCCAAGCTGCATCTCTCTTCTCTTAGAATTCCTAAGCAGCACATACTTGGCCAAGGAGAACTGGATGGGCACTTGAGTCTGGTGTTGTCCAAAGCTTTGATGTGCCACCCACCCACTCTTTGCCACTTCATGGTTGGCCAGGGGTGAAATGCATCTGGATTTAGTGTCTTGCTTCGGCACTAAACAAAGCAACAATAAAGTTTTGTCATGCTTTAGTATTTTGTCTGGAGTTTTTTTGTTCTTTTTAATTTCCAAACTGCCATAATTCTCTGTGAGTTAGCAATTTCCTGGGCATATTTTGGAGTTAGCTTAATAAATTTGGTTTTGCTTGAGCCAGGACTTGAATTCTTTCATCTACATTCAGAGAAGATGGAAGACTTTCCCTATGTAAATTTATTTGAAGACTCAGCTTCATACAACCACTTAAAAGAAGCCCAATTTTATGCATGCAGAAGAGGTACCCCAGTGCTTAAAATAATTTCCAGGGAATGATAATTTCTCACAGTTTGTGTGACTTTCAGCATAGAACAGTCAAATAGTTCCCCAGTTTTTAACTAATTTTTAACCTGAAATGTGTCCCACAGCAGAACTGAACATTTCAGAAGTTGTAATTTCAGCATAATTTGAACTAAAACCAGATATGACTTCCCTCGAAACAAGTAAAAACCCCAATTATTATTTCATTTTGAAAGATCACTTGGAAATAAGAAAATAAAGCATTGCATTTAAAAGTTATTCAATAGTTTAGAGAAATGTAATAAATACAATATATTGTAATATTAAACTTTCTGCCACGGTGTTTGTGCCACAAAAATATTTAAACACTATTTTGTGCTTAAAATCCAAGTTCCTACTGAAGTCTAGGAGCCCAGATAGGCTGAAGGATCCTTCTGTTTTCCTGCTATGGCATGTGCGTTATTCCAGCTCAATTACTGTGGCTGGAGGGCTGCAGCTCCAAGCAGTGGTCTGCTGGGGCAGCCTCGGTGCTCCTGGAGATGATAATGTGCAAGAGGAAAGCCTGGTCCAACCAGTGGCTCATATTTGGGTGGAGGAGGGCCAGGCTGCCTACACTGGCATCGTGTCCATAAGGCAGCAGGTTCCAGTGGAGTTCAGGTACCCTGCCAAGGACTGTATGACCATGTCCCATTTGCAAGTTGCAAAGCCATTGGGAAGCAGTGAGCCAGTGGAGGGAGCAAAAAAGCATCTGATAAAGTCTTTGTTAGAGGCTTGTTCCAGTTCTAATTAATCACATTCAATAACAATTCAATTAGTTCCATGAGTTAAAAATTACCAAACTAGGTGCACGTATTGAGATGGACACATTCAGGGCTGATACAAAAATAGTCTGGCAGAAATGAGAGGCATTGAGTAAGGCAATGATCTCCTGGGACATTTCTGGAAATTGTTCATGGCTCTTTTCCATGTCCTCATTCTCCAAATGCTTCTAGCATTGCTTTCCTTCTCTGACCCAGCCCTGCATGGCAGATCTCCCACACATCTTCTCTTGCTAATGGGCAAGAGCAGAGACTACTGGTGTGAGTGGGGTGCTGTGGTTAGTCAAAGAGACTGGAACCTCTCTTAGAAACTCAGTCCCACTCTGCTAAAAGTGGAAAAGCCCTGAGAAGATGAATACAGACAAAACAACAAGCAAAAGGAATATAATTGAATAGGATTGGTCCCTCTGAGAGCCAATGGTCCCAGCAGTCCAGCTGTGAGCCCTCAGGCTGCTGGGCACCACAGTCATGTTTACCATTAAGAAATACACTGTACAGCTCCATCTCTTTGCTCTTTGACTTCTATCAGCCATTTCTGTATGTGTTTAATCCCATTTAGCTTTTACAGCTCTTGGATGGTGTTCACTATTTATATTGCATCAAATACAACAGGGTTCTGATGGGAATTTTTGGCTGGTAAAATAGGAGGTTGAGTGAAAGTCATCATCCCATGCTTTATAGCATTAAAAACTTAGTGACATAAGTATACTGAAGGAGAAGAGAAACTCTTTTACCAAGAGGAAACAAGAAATACTTGACTAAAATGCTCAGTGATTGTATTTAGCAGTGGAAATAATCTTCTGCAAGCTAGGTCCATAATTTGACCTGCATCTTTGGGGTGAAATGGCCTTTGGTTGCTTTGCTAGGTATTTCTTCATCCATTTTCCACTTTTTAAGTTCTTGTGGAATATGTCAGAGAGAGATGTTTCACCAGAGGAAAAGGGAGTACAATTGGAGTTTCATGGAAGTCTGCGTTGTTGTGTACATACGTACACACGTGGACAAAAATATCTGCCAGCACACCTGCAGTGTGTCATTGCTGTCTCTACATGTATCAGGCTGGTAGAGGTGTAGGTCCTTGCCCACTTGCAAGCTGAGCTGTGGATCCCCCAAAGCTGAGAGTGTTGCTGAACATTTTGTCTCAAGTCAGTCTTCCTTTACTCTGGCAGTGCCATCATGAAGATTCTTCCCTCAGGTTCCAACACTTCTTTGTATTTCTGGAATCAAGAGCACTATTTTGTTTCAAATCAAACTTGTCTTGCCTTTACCTGAAATCAAGTTCTGTTGCTCAAACAGTATCTAACTGGTGTGTAGACCTTTGTACCCGGTGGATCTCCATTTTGCACTTCATCAACACATCAGAACATTGAACTCTAATCTCATTTTGCATTGAAAAGTATGAATAAATTCCATATGAAATCAATCAGAACAATACATACCATTTTGGGTAAATGATTAGGAAAAAAAATTAATCAGAGCTATTTTCCCACATGTCACCAGCTGAGAGACAGCTGTAGCAGTGCTGGTGATGTGATGGGGCTAATGTGCAACATGGGTGTAACTACTGAAATGGGAATTCTGAAAAGGGAGCAGTGGCAAAAATAAACCTCTAGTTCAGCAGCCAGATGAGCAGT
This sequence comes from Oxyruncus cristatus, assembly GCA_013399855.1. Lineage (NCBI taxonomy): Eukaryota > Metazoa > Chordata > Aves > Passeriformes > Cotingidae > Oxyruncus > Oxyruncus cristatus. The sequence continues at coordinate 532,378 of VXAY01007256.1, forward strand.
GGGAATGATTTCTTCAGCCACACTGTCTCTGTGGCTCCCAGCACAACAGTTGCTGCTGTGCTCTTGCATGATGATTCAAAGTCCACTCCAACAACAGTAAAGCAGCTTTCTGTTAACTTCTTTGAGCTTTCCACTTGTCTTACATAGGCAACTCTTTATGGTTCAAGTCACATCTGTAGAAGCCTCTCTCTAGTATGGATTAATATGGATGGGCACCAACCAAGCAGGAGGCTGCAGAAATTCTCCAGGATCCCAGAATAATTCCATCACTGTCTTCTAGTAGCCAGTGGCACTGCGGACAAAAGTGCCATCACAGTCCATAAGCTGGTCCTCCTACACATGTGTTGGAGCCCTGATGGTACCAATGGCTCTTCATTGTCCTGATGAGCCTCACCTGGGACCTCCACCCACAGCCCTTGCTCGCTGACCCAGGGATCTCAGGGCTCAGCCTGGGGCATGGAGCAATGATCCAGGCTATGCTGTGGAAGTGTGTTGACCTGCAGATTGGCTGTGTGCTTTCTTGGCAGTGAACCCCATTGGTCCAGACCCTAATGCACAGACTGACTTCCTTCCCTAACCCTGGATGTGCCTTGCTCCTGTGGATCTGCCTGAATATGACCTGTGGGTTGGCTTCCTGCCTTGACTCCAGACCTGCCTCATCACCATGGATTCTCTAGTGACCTGAATTTGCAGCTGAACCTCGATGCTTTCTGTGGCCTGCCTTGCTTGGGTGTTGTGGATGGCGTCCTGGTTGGTGAGTGCTGTGTCAGTCCTTTCAAACGTGCTGGGTACTTTGGATGCAGACGATCTCTACGTAGTAGCTGAATTTCTTAAATCAATTGTTTTAGCCATGGAACTATCCAGGCAATTTTCAAAGTAGGCAAGTGCATTAGAGATATGCTTTTACTTACTCTTTATTCTGACAAAAGTGGGTTAAGGCCTATACTGCTCCTGCCCCCCCAAGCAGACCTTGCTTTGTGAAGGAAGAGTTGTAGCAGCCTGTTCTCAGCTACTCCACACGCTCCTTAGCTGAGCATAGTGCAGGAATTTGATCCTGCACTCACTGAAGCCACGCTTGGCATAGGGAAGATCAGGTCTTTGACCCTAGGAGATGTTAGTGGTGGGTGAGTAGTTTTAACCAAGACCCCATATTATGCCGAGATTGCAAACTCTTTTTGGCAAGGACTGTCTTTTCAGTGTGTATGGAGCACCTACCTTTGTGTGGTTTTGGTTGTGTTTCCAGGTGCTGCTGAAATGTAAATACTTACTAGAGTAATATCCAAGCTCCAGTTGCTTTTGTTTTGCTTTTCATAAACTCACATACCAGAGAGGGATGGAATTCAGGATTTACCAATAATTGACCCTGCTCTAAAGGTGATGCTGTTGTCACTGGCAGTGTGTAAAGGTGGGGTGAGGTATGTTAGTAGGTAGCACACAGCAGACAAGGTTTCTTTTGGGAATAAATAACTAGGATTGCTTCTGTGAATGCCTGAGGAATTGTTTAACATACCATACTGTCTTGCTTGTTAAAAATACTTGGAACTATTCACAGAATCAATTAGGTTGAAAAAGACCTCTGAGATTGAACACCATCATGTCAACTAGACCATGGCCGTAAATGCCATGACCAGTTTTTTCTTAAACACCTCCAGGGGCGGTCAATCCACCATGCCCCTGAGCAGCCCATTCCAATGTTTATTCACCCTTTCTGTGAAGAAATTCCTCCTAATGTCCAACCAGAACCTCCTCTGGTGCAGCTTGAGGCCATGTCCTTTTGTCCTGTTGTGGATGGCCTGGGAGAAGAGCCCAACCCTCACCTGGCTACAATCTCCTTTCAGGTAGTTGTAGAGAGTGATAAGGTCACCCCTGAGCCTCCTCTTCTCCAGGCTAAATACCCTCAGCTGCTCCTAAAAGGACTTACACCCTTCACCAGCTTTGCTACCCTTCTCTGAACACAATCCAGCAGCTCCATGTCCTTTCTGAATGAAGAGGCCCAGAACTGGACATGGTACTCGAGGTGTGGCCTCACCAGTGCTAAGTCCAAGTTTCTAGTTCTTGAAAGAGCTGTGGAGTTTGAAAAACTAGTTTTTGTTTCAAAATCTATTTTGTCATATGATTTAGATGAGTAATTTCAAGGGGGAAAATTCCTTCAAATCAACCTATTGTGTTTTGAAACAAAACCAGAGCCTTTGCTGTGCAAACAATAGGGGCTGCATTGCCAGCATCTCCCTTGCCTCAGCTGCAACAGACCATGCACTTATGCTGCTTGACTGGAATCCAGGCTGTCATGTCTGACTGTTCAGGACAAGCTGGTTAAAATGGGCTGGGATCAGAGAACAAGGCTGAGAACTGCAGTCCTTCAACAAGAGGGATGAATTCTGGGCTTCAGTGTGCTCTGTTGGCTTTGGTAACCGTTCACATGCGGGGATTATAGCAATCGTCAGTGTGCTCCTTCAGGCACTGCTTGCACAGCCATCCCAGGGGATGCTAGTCTTTAATTCAGCACCAAACAGCCTAATATCTAAATCTGTCATGTCTGACCAAGTTGCTTTGTGAGGGAACCCATTTTTCATGAGCTGCTTTACCTCTCTCTTCCTTTCCTGATTTCCTTCTGTTTCCTCTTCCACTGACTTCTGTTTAATTTTTCCTTCTATGCACCCTGCCTAATCCTTATTTTTGCCTTGAATTTCTTTTACTTTCTGGAAGCTGAAATTGTGCAGCATATGGGTACTTAAAGCAGGCCACCTGCACACATCCAGGGGCTCTACATGAATTGTGTGCTTCACAACCTCAGTGTAAAATGCTCTGCAACCACAAACTGCAGACATGAGAGTCAGGCTGCTGCCAAGGCATGGTGGAAACCCTGAATTGTTATGTGAGTCCTTTCCATCCTGTAAATATTGTTTATTTGCATAAATTCAGAGAAGCCTCCTGGACTGCCTCAAAGCTGCAGCTGTTCCACTGAATTAATCTCAACCACCTCAACTTGCTCTGATTCGTGCTGTGGTTCTGCCAGCACCCACTGCTGGCACAGCTGTAGGGCACAGCAATTTGTTTCCATATGCTCTTCACGCAGCACATGCAGTAGCACTCAGTGGTGCACAATGTTACCGGGGGGGCAGATCCAAAAATTTTAGACCTATTTATCATGTGGTAGGAGTTTGGTCTTACAGTAATTTTGTGCACAGCTTATGCAGTGGAGCTTAAACCTTCAAATACAATGGAGTAGCAGATAGTCATAATTATGGAGTCAGCAAGTGGTGTTTCATAAGCAGTCTCTTGGCAAGATGTCCTCCTATATATGTGGTTATGCAAGCCATTTCCCCTTCATTAATTGTTGCTAATTATGTTTTCTCTGTGAACAATCCATTAACTAGCTTACCATGGCAGAGTTGAACAACAAAAAAATATTTCACTTGCTCAGGGAATAAGTAGAAAAAAGCCATAATAACTCTTGACTGGGTCTCTCACTGCTGATTGGCCTCTTTAGATGTGTTCCTTCTCACTGTTTATTGGCTTTCAGGCCCCCTGGGCTGTACAGCTTTTAAAAGGAGAATGCAGGTCGTATAATCTGTTCCCTTTCTCTTGTGCAAGTGATTCAAGGTCCAAATTTTTTACTTAAAAAAAAAAAAAAAAGGCAACCCAGTTTTTGCTATATGTAAAAGCATATTGTAGTGATGGCTAAGATATTATTTGAATGCTCTAACCAGTAACCATGGCATCAATCAACACCTTGGAAAGTGGAGCTGGTTTCAACCAAATGTGGACCCAACCTTTCCTTGAAATGCTCATGAAGGAACTGCTGCATGTTTCTCTTATAAGAACTATTTATTTTGTGAGGTTTGGATACAAATGCTTATCCAGAAAAGCAGTGACAGTAGTGGGTAAAAACTGTAAGTAAAGACTGATGTCTGTATAAACACATACAAGACTCAGCCCTAATCTGATTGTAGATGCAACATGGCTTCAACATCCTAATAGTATTCTAAAAGAGTTACTGGGTTAAATAGATAGAGTCTATAAACAAATGTAACTATACATTTGGATAATCTACATCTTTGTCTACTAAAAAATTTAAATAATTAAGAGGGAATCTCAAGGGAGTAGGGATTTATGAAGATGCTTGCTTGTAAAGCAAGAATATACAACTGGTTGTCCTCAAATCCATGGCTCAGAGAACAAATGAGTCTTTGAAAATATGTTATGGTAAAAGACCTTGTAACCAGGGTTTTAACCAAGCCATTACAAACAAGAGGTGATGAGAAACAGTCTGCAGTTTGGATTAGCAACAGAACTGGGAAAAGAGCAGCCAGGCTGAGACTATCAGAGACTGTCAGCACTGTCACAGCAGCACATGATAAACAACACAGGGATTGAAAAAAACCCTGCATGAGCAGCCCCTCTCACTGCCAGCATGTGGTGGTGCTGCAGAAGAAGGACTCTATTGAAACATCTACAGAGGCCACAAGGAAAATCAGTGATGTGAAGAATGCCTAGAAAAGCATGAGCAGAATTCCAGTGTTGTGCTCTGGGGAGGAATTACGGATTGTCCCAGTGCACCTGAGGCAGCTCTGGCACTGTACCACTCCTTGACTCAGTCAGGTGTATTTCTGCAAGAGTAGCAGGGAATGTGGTTGTTGCAAGTACCTACTGCTATGATGTTTGTCGTTTTCCTCCTTTATCCTACAATATTTTATTCTCTCTAGTTAAACTTATTTACATTCTTTGCTCTTTTCTTGTTGTTCTCTTTTATATTCACAGTTAAACCCTCCAGCTTGTTTAACTAAAGGCTGAAGAGAACAGAGCTTAGGGATTGGTCAAAACCAGTCAAAATTCTTATGGATTCAAGAGGTGTGACGTATGTAAACATTCAACTGCTTCTCCATTGTGGTGCAACTCATGGCCACAGGGCAGGTGCTCCCCTACAAAGGTGTAGGCAAGCATAGGGCATCCAAACTTTTCCTTTGTTCTCCAGTCTGCAGGAAGAGCTGGGCAAAAACTCTGTGGATTGACTCATTATCTGGAAATCTGGAGGAATTCTTGTGCGTGTTTTAAATGGACTTTAGGTGATGCTGCTTGGGATGCTGTACTCAAGGAGGGAAAATACCTGGAAAGCTGATTTTGAGCACTGATCATCCACAATGATGCAGAGAAAATTTTTCTCAGCTTAGACAAAGAATCCTTAATTTGTGCAGACGACTCCAAAAGCAGAAAGGACTAAGGACATGGAGAGTCACTTTCCATCCAGTTGTCAGGGTCAGACTTATAGTGAACATTTCATCTCCTATCTGTGCATATTTGGTGCATAAACATAAACTTCCAGGCTGACCTGGACTACAGCTCTGAATGCTGGGGCAATAGGTGCACAACCAGATCACCACAAGGTGGTGGTGCATATGTGCCAGGCCTATTTTGCATCGGGATCAGAAACATGTGGTGCGTTAATGCAAGTGTTGTTCATTGGATATAGGTTTTCAGCATGTACTACACTAGCCCAAAGAATAGTTTGCTGGAGGATGCTGGTCTGGAAGAAATTAAGTTGTAACTGTAGAGTGATTTTTAAAGGCTATTTTTCCTTTAAGCATGATGAGGGTGTTGAAATGATTGATTCTAATTGATAGCCATTTTAATATAACTAAAGTATGGGAAAGAATTTGGAGTATAAATGCCAGTTAAGATGAAGATTTCAGTGAAATTTGCTTTCAAATACCTTAAAATTTATAATTTTTTTCACATAATCACTTTTTGAGCAGCTGTTACAACTGGGTGGTGAATCCTGGACAGCTGCTTTCATACCCTTCCTGCACAGTAGCACATCACTGCAGCCAAACTGGAGTGGCACTTGTGACCTGTCTTGCATCTCAGTACCCTATACTGCAGCTTGTTTTAGCAGGAGAATACACTACACCATTCTGACCAGAAGATGGCAATGAGAAATGAGGTTTTAAACTGTATTTCTTTATCAAGTATTGTACAGTGATGCCTCAAGCTGATCACAGTTTATATGTCAAAACCTTCCAGGCAGACTTTTTTTGAATAATTAAAAAAGAACCAGCTTCACCTCTACACAGATGAGCTGTCAGTGTGTTGTGTCTGAAGACATCCAGCAGCAGGGAATGCAGGTGGCAGTTTAAAACCAATCTTCCTATAAGTGCTTTTTCATAGCTGGCTTTCATGGACTGCACAGTTGTTTTAAAGCCCAAAATCATCCAGCAACTATGTTTTAAGGACGTTTGGAAGACCAGATGGGTGAAGCTTCACCTGAGCACTGGGGTCCTAGTGTATCTACTCCCTTAGGGCTTCAGCTGGCTAGTTTTCAACAGTGAGGATGTTGTTCCTGGTGTGACACTGAACCTGGCAGGGCAGCTCTGTCTCCTCACGAGACGTATCCCACAGATAACTTTGGTCTGCACTTCTTTTGGTTTTACTCTCACCTCTAGAAAGACCTCAACTCTTTGCATAAGATAAGACCTTTGTGAGAATCTTCAAAACTGTCTCCCATTAAGCTCTTGTTATTGTTTTTATCACACTGAGTCCTAATATTCTTCAGAAGTAATACAGTGGAGTTGTCAGAGAGAAACTCACAGTTGTAGAAGAGGAAATTTCTCTCCTCCTTCAGTGTTTCCATGATTGACTGCAAATGTGTATCCTACATGTAGATATGCTGTATGGGTTTTATTAGAGGGGATTAACTTAAAACTGAGCACTTCTTCTGACCTGAATGAATTATCAGTTCTTTCAAACTTCCCCCTAAAAAAGAAACAAAGATAATAAAAATAAAGTGTTTGGAATCTTTGCACAGTCTCCTTTATTGATCCCCAGAAAGTGAGATGTGTTTCCAGTAGGAAAATGGACAGCAGGAGAACACCAAAGAGATCAGACTAAAAGAAAAGTAAAACCATCAAGGGAAGAAGGTCAAAGTTGGTTTCAGAGCCAGGCTGAGAACTTGCCTTGTTGCCTAACTCTGGCTGATTCTGTCAGGTGATGTCTCTTGAGATGGGAGCTCATACCCCACAATTTCACAGTCCTGCTGAGGCTGTTTTACCTGCACACACTGACTGTAGCTCCTGGACCTGCTATTCTTCCTCTCCTTTTTGGGGGAGGACAGCATTTGAGGCTCTCCCTGTAGGGTAAGGGGGCAGGTCTGTGGTGTGGGTTGTGCACCGGGATGGCATTTTATGTGCCAGTGATTACTTCTAGATTCCTTGTTTGCTTTCAGAATGAAGATTCTCCAGTATCCTCTGCTGTTCTTTAACAACTCAGCCAGACCTAGTGTCAACAAGGAAGCAGCTAAGCAAAGGTTGCTGACATAAATGATCAGGTCCAGGACAACACAATTCCAGCACACGCCTCCACGAGTGCCCCTTGCCTACTCCGTTTGTCTTTCCCTGGTTTTACGTTAATCTGGCACTGCCATTCTCTTCCTCTGTGGGCTGATGGTCACAACTCCATCATTTTAAGGGAATGGAAGTGTCTTCATGCATAATTTTCTCCGCTTGCTCTTGTTTGTCACGGCTGAGGATCAGCTTGCTTTAGGGACAGCCTGCAGAGGCTGCATCCCCAATGGGGAAACTTTGATTAAGCATCCTAATTCATGCTTGGGGGGGGTGAGAGTGGCATGCAGCAGGATGCAACATGAATGGGTTCATTCTCCTCTGTCACTCCGGGTTGAATTCTCGTTTTTTGGAATTATTCTGTCAGTGACTGCTCAGTGTGTGCTGGGATTACAGGACCATATTTGTGGAGCCAATACAAAAATTAGTTGTGGTGATGGATGCAGGGAAGAAGCTGAATATTTACCATGATACCTCTGTGTCAGAGGTAAGGATGACCAGTTATCCTTTCGTTAGCCTGTCCTCAGGTAGCACAGGGCTCTTCAGTGGAGTGGGGGTAACAGCTGGATATGAAGGTAAAGTCAGGGGCTGTGTGTTTCAATGTGTGCATTCAAGATTCTGTGTCATTCTGTGAAGACAAGGATTGTCCCTGATCTCTGACCTTGTTGGTACGTTTTAGCTGTAGGCTGTGTACTAGTGGGCTGTTAATTTCCTACCTCATTTGAGGCTACACTGGAGCAGCTAATCTGACCAAGGAATTTCTCTGCTGAAGAGAAGTGAACAAAACCAAAGACAAGTGCAAAATGCTGCACTCACAGGCTTGTTGATAGAAAAATACCATTTATGCTTTCTCATTTTATGATTTTTTTTCACTGTTTTCATCTGTTTTCCCCTAGTTTCTGCTTCTTTACTGTTTATATACCTCATTCCATCCTTTCATATGCAAAACGTGTTTTGGCAGTAGATGTAGAGACTCCAGGCTGACATGAATCCCAGTCTTGCAGGGCACTTGCTGGGACTGCTGGTTTACTTAAAGTTGAGTCTGCAAAAGGGAGTTTCTGGGGGATTCAGTTGTACAGGACATGCACAGGGAAATGTCATGGGTGGATGCTCTCTTCAATTTCTCTGACAGAAGAGAGAAGCTAAGCAATCAAAATCTGTTTATACCATGGCAAGTAATAAACCAAGGCTCTGATATTTTAAGCAGTAAGTTGTGTAACATTCATAAAAGAAGAATAGGAGTTTTGCCAGCCATGCCAGTTATTCATCATCTTCTCCATCAGTTTAGCCAGTCTCAGGTAGTCAAGCTGTTCCTTCCCTCTTTTTATTTCTTAGTAAGCATTACTTTATTTTCTAGGGAGCACAGAAATAAGAATAGAGAATGAACATAATGATGACAAATGGTTGCTTTGGCCTTCTCTGGGAAGACTGTGATAACCTTGGTGTGGGCTTTGTGTGCTCCTTCTGCCCTGCCATATGAGCTCACTGAGGTGGCCCTAGACTGGCAGACCTCCAGACTGGCGTGTGTCTGACATTGTTCAGCGGGAACACTCTGTGCAGACCCAGGCACGCTCCTCTCCTTGGCATCAGAGGAAAGAAAACAAAAGACCTTGGTTCCAAGTTTGTTGGCTTTATCAGCACACATGGTTGCCTCCTCCATCTTAAAAAAGCTGTTTCAACCCCAAGACCAGACCATTGGTACTATCTGGCAAATGCCTCTTCATCTGCCAGTCACAGACGATTGGCTTGCTTGGAGCTGATGAGTAATGCTTCCCTGCTGCAAGCTGGTTGAACACAGAGAAACGGGCTGAAAGGAGTGAGCATGGAGAAAAAGCTGAACGTCCATAAATCACTAATTATTGTCTCTTTGTCTATATCTTTGTTCAGCTTAAACATAGTTTTTGTGTAAAACTGATTCTTCCAGGGCCCTTTTTCTGTGGGCAGCTTGATCTTTCAGATGAAAGAAGACACAATTGATACTACTGATTTTGAAAAGAGTTCCACCTCAGGCATAAAGTGTATCCCAAATATGTTCTATTTCAAGGTCTTTGACACAAAATTCTTAATTTTCCTTGTCCTTTTTTTTTTTTTCCAAAAAGGAAACAAAGGCTTTAATGTCAGTGCTCGAGAAAATGGAATCACCTGTTTTCAGCTTAGCTTTAGGGAGAATCAGTCAAAATGTAATTGTAAAGATTGTTGTTATCAGATTTCTTAGGTTCATATAAGGGATGAATTACAGTGGAATTGCAGACTAAGCTCTTTCAGCAGCTTTTTTAATCAGATTTTGAGCTAGGATATAAAACTGCTTTTAGTCAGCCTAAACACAAATCTTCTGAGCAAAGAGCTGGAAGTAGTCTTCCAGTTCTTGCTCTCCTCATGGAACTATGGGGTAATGTGAGAGTAGGAGTGACTAGTGGGAATATTGTTGGACTAGTTATTTGCAAACATTATTAATAACTCGATTCTATTAGTAAGTGTACTGAATGAAAGGTGGTGTAGGAAATGCTGGTTGTGATCTGTGTTCCTCTCACTTCATTCCCTTTCAAGAAAAGCTTGCAACCTCTGCTGCTGCAGCAATCCGAGCATTGTCTCCTTGAGTCTGCATCTCTAGGAAGGATGGATATTTGTCCAGTGTGGTGCTTGTGACCAGGCAACTGACCCCCCAGTTGCAAGCTGTTTTTCTACTTAGGTTTTCCTTCGGGATTTCTCCTCTGAAATTCAGCCGTGTAAGTTCATGATGGACTCAGCCTACTTTGCAGAAGGAAAGCATGGGCATAACATCCTGAAGGGCCTTCTGCTCCAGAGCAGAAACCCAGCATGTGGTCTGGGCCAAACGACAACTCACATCGTTGTAGAAGTTGCTGCAATATAGAATCTTTATACAAACTTTTTACACAGGGATGACCCCAGCCCAGAAGAGAGCAAACTCCAAACTCCTGCCCTGGGACTCTGAACCATGACTCAGTCTCAGGAGGGGCTTGTATCCATGCTTAGCTAGTGCCTGCTAGAGACAGTGTGAGAGGAGAGGCTTCCAACTGTACAGTGTTTTTCCAGTGTTCGACCTATTGGTTTGGTGACCAACTGTGAAGTATTAAGTGGGATCTAAGCAGCTGGTGCCTCTGATCTGTGTTAATGGGGGATAGCAAGAGACAAACTATTATTTCACTCATATTAAACATTAAACATGAAAGATTTGCATTAAAATGCCCCAGGAGAAAGGAATTAATTGTCCTTTTTGATCAGTGGGTATTTCTTCTAGAAGACTTGATGCTGACATGTGTCTGACTTGGTGCCCCCAGTTATATTTTAAACAACAGTAGGAGCTGAATTATCCTTTTGAAAGGGAGTGAACACACAGCTAGGTTAATAGAGGAACAGCCACAAATGGCTATGCTTTAAGATGCCTAGGGAATAGCTGCAGTTTCTGGATTCTGATCCCAAAAGAATTTGGACAGAAGGAAGAAAGTGTGAGGTTATATGGGAAAATCCATAGTCCTATTTTATAGATGAAAAAGGAAAGTGGTGTATCATGCTCTAGCTAATGATGGATAGTCGAAGGCAGGTGAGTGATGCCTGATTTTTACCTGCAGGCAGATAGTACATGAAGAGATGGCTGATCAGGTGTGGATTTAGAATCACTGAAATATTGAAAATCTGAAGGTATAAAAAGACCTACAGTGGTTTTCTGATTCAGCTTCCAGCTCAAAGAGGTAATTTTGAAACTGAATTGGGTTGCTCAGGGCCTTGTCAAGCCACCTTCTGACTATCTCCAGGGATGGACATCAACTACCTGAGTCCTTGTTGCAGTGTTTGCCTTTATTGTGAGGAATTTTGTCTTTATCATGAAATATATGGATCCTTAGTTGTCTCTGCTTAACGTAAGGATAATTGAAAGACAAAGGTCAACATAAATATCTCTAAGGGTTTTCTAAAAAGGACTTGAAACCACTCAGGAGAGAAAAGAAGACAGTGAGTGAATGCTGATGCTCAGGAGATAATTTCGCTTCAAGGCAAATAAGAACCAAAGAGAAAAATGTTCCTCCCTTGTAGCTAAATCAAAAAGAGCTTAAGAAACTAAGAAAACTAAAGCAAAATAATTAAATGTTTCTCATCATTCAGCACCCTTTTTCCTCCATGAGCATTACTTACCTCCTTACTTCCCTGTCTCTTGGTTACCTGTTGCCTTAGAGTCAGAGAAGAGAGGTCTTAGGTAAGCACTTCAATTCCATTCCCTACTTCAGGGCCTGCCAGGGAAGGCAATGGGCTTCCAACTGCCCTGGACAAGCATGGTTTGCCGACCCTACGGGCCAGTGGCCAGTACATTTTCTTTGTTCGTTGTAGCCTCCATTGGGATGCAAAGAGAGTGCCAGCCATGGATTTCATTAATTCCACCATCAGTAGGTCTGAATTCATTGCCACTAATACAATGCCCTTTTCTATGTGCTGTGCCAGGGGTATTTTTTTTTGACACCATGTGTGACCTCCTGTTATTTCTCAACAAATGTTGGCAGGCACAACACAGCTGGCAGAGCAAAGTGCATCCATGCTGAAATGAACAGCCAATTCCAGAGGGGTATGAAAATTAAATCAATAAGAAAGAAATACATACTAATACTTCTCCCCTTTACTCCAGCTTTGACTGATGCTTCCTGTTACACGTTAATTCTCCTGACTTGCACTCAGGCAATAGCCAGAACAAGGTTATCATAGAATATCATAGCTATATTTTTATATCTGCTCTATCCTTATAAAACTTTCCCAAAGTCTGTAAAACAGGTATTCCTAAACTATTCACAAGGAACTTAGCAATTAATTCCTTTCTCGGAGCTGATGCTCAGCCTCTGCTTTTTTGATTTTACAGGATGACTCTACCTGTTGAAATAATACATTACAAATAATGATTATGATAAATGTTTATGGTTTTCATCACTGGATAACCCAGTTTTCTTATTTTCCTTTCTTCTTTGGGGTTCTGTGCCACTCCTCTCTGTTGCTCTGTATATGCATGTTGTTGTGGAAGGGGAGAGCAGGGTGAGGGGCTCCAGTTAGTCACAGGTAGCCTGAAATCTGCTGGTGACAGAAGTAGCTGTGATGGCTTAAACTGCTCAGATGGAGGACAGAGGACTGGACAGAGGACTGGGCAGTGTTGCAGAACAGACTGTTGGGGATACTGGGTTTGTTTCTTTATTAATAAATCACTATGCTAGGGAGCAGCTCTGCCACCCTAGGAACTTGCCCTGCCCCAGCCATCCTGCAGCCAGCCCCAGCCTCTCTGTCTCTCTGCTCATCTCTCCACTCTGCTCAAGCCACGCAAGGGAGCTGAGTCACTGCTGTCAGCTCAGGGCTCTGGCTGCTGTGACTCACCCAGCCCTAAACCTCTGCAGCTCGAGGTGGCTCATAGTGCTCAGCCCCGTCCCTCAGGGTGGACAACATACAAACATGTTTGGGTTTCTGTCTTATGACCAGGTTTTATTGCAGCTGTCAGTTATGGTGCAATCAATTTGACCTGTCTTAGGATGACCATGGTAGGAGGAAAATGTCCATGGCACAGATTCCTGCTGGGACACCCTCTGCAGTCTGTCAGAGCCATGTGTATGATTTTGTGTGCTCAGCATGGTGCATAGGACTAGAGAAGATGGAGGTATGTTCCCCTGCCAACACGCCCTTCAAGAAGGCAAGGCAAAAAGAAGTAGCTTCAATACAACTATCCTGCAAGCCTGTTTCTGCAGTGGATTGTCATTTTTTTGGCACCAAGGAGAGCATTTTAAGCTGATGAGAAAATGCAACAGACTGATTTACTTGGATGCTTTCAGTGTTTCTTTGACTTTAGCCAGGGGAGGCCTTAAGGGGGGGTAGAGAAAACCAAAATATAATGCTGCACAAGGCTTGTTTGTATGCACTGGGGCTTGCAGACACTTGCTGAACTTGTACTTGCATGTGGGCCAAGTGGAGAAGGAGGGCAGGCAGAGGGAATTTTTGCTGAGATAGATTGACATCCACAGTCATCAGCCCCAGGTGAGGCCACGCAGCTTGGAAAAGTTGTGAAAAGTGTGTGTGTGTGTGTGTGTTAAACCTGTTCTGTTTGCAGTCATGCTGTTTTGCAGAACTTTCTGATTGTAGGCCACTCTGGCTCATCCTCCTTTTCCTCCCCACGAGTGCGGGTCTGTAGATCTGGGGCCCACCAGGTGGCACTGGCGAGGTAAAGCGTCCTGAGAGCAGGGAGGATAAACTCTAAGCCCTAAACAGGTGGAAAAAACCCCATTTCTTATCTCTTTGTGAGCAAACCTTGCTTTCTTCTCTTCTGAAGTGCCCCTTTCAGAGAAATGTAAAGGGTAGGCAGAGGCCCTAAGTGAGGAGCCCCGGGGCAACGATGTGTTGCGGTCAGAAGCACCCCATGCTTTTCTCGTAGAAGTATCCCATTCCTTAGTGTCCACTTAAAGACTGCAGCAGGGGGCTGGAAGCCACTTGGGTGACACTAATTTGTCCTCTGGCTGAAGTGTTTTGATGGCAGAGGATGGCACAGGCAGAAACGAGGGTGTGAGAATAAACAAGTCCTAACAGAGACCGCCAACGTGCAGCAGTATTGGTGCCTCTTAGAAATGAGGAAATGTGACCCAAAATTGTGGCCCCAGGGCTGGCACCAAGACTTGTACAACAGAAAGTCAAAGAGAGGGTATTGCAGGGGCAGTTCACTGGAGAATGGGGACAGTGACTCCGTCCCTGGTGGCTGTTGGTAAGTCTGAGCATGTTGTTATTCTCAGAGAAAAACCCAAGTCCTCAAAGACTCAAACGTTCAATTTGCAGTACATTTAGGGAATTCATGTCCTGTTGTGATGGGGAGCCCAGCGTTGCATCTCTGAAGAAACAGGACACAGGGTTGCTGTTTCTGTGGCAGCTCCTGAACCTTTGTTATAACACAGAAATCTGGATCAACCCTTGGATAAAGGCTGACTGGTCTAGTGTTTCATCACACTGCTGCCTCTAACTGTACTCAGACTTAGCTGATTGAATGAGACCAAAATCTACTGGCTACTCCTTTTCTGTGCTGCCTTTGTTGTTAGTATCCAGGGCCTCAAACTCAATAGCACCTGCTTTCATACCCCTTTCATGTTTCTCCTCACATCTTCTGGAGAATTAATCCAAAGGTTGGGTGTTGGCAACTTCTCCCTCCCTGGATGAAACAGTAAAAATGTCTGGAAGTGCTTCAGGTTTCTGGGGTTGTGGTATACTGCTAGTCTTCCCCCTAGGAATTCTGAATTAAATTAGGACTTGCTTTACAGGAAATTTTAGGTAATGTCTGCCTGTGTTCACAGCTTAGTCATTTTTTTGGGTGTAGCCCAGTAGTCTGAATAGGCTGTGATTTACTGCCACCAGTGAAATGAAACAGAATCACTTTCTCTGATTTATATCCTCTATTGTAGTTAAATATTTACACAGTATCAAGATCTTAGTAATTGAATGGCTAACAGATAGGTAGCAAATGTTTATATACCTCTGAAATGGTCACAGGGCCATTGAGGTAATGATATTTTGTTTTGATAAAAAGTCTTTTACTAAGAAGAAATTTTAAACTCTTTCAGCTCCATTTTGTTCTCAGGGGTTGGACTAAGTCATGCTGATTTCAGTGGCTTAGCACAATTTTTACAGACTGTAAAAATGACCCACTTAGTTCAGAAAATCATTTTTGTTGAAATGAAGTAATTGTAGTGGAGGAACACAGCATCTTTCACACAGCAGTGTTGTTGATTGCTTCAGGTAAGAAGGCAAGGAAAAATACCAGACTAATATCACTCTCTGAAAGAAACTGAAGCTGGCAGGTTTGAACAGTACTTACCAATATTAAATCAGGATTTCTCCATTCACCTGCAGAAAGCCATCACTAAATATTTCATGACCCACAGGTAAACAAAATTAGCCCTGTTTCCTGAAGCAAGAAGGAATCCTGTCATTCCTACTTGTTCTGTTTAATTCTATGTCCAAGTGAGGCAACTGGAATTCAAAGCAGATACAAAGTTACAACCAAGTGTGAATATTGCTGGGCTGGATTCTTTTTTTACTGGAATATTCAGAGCTTGGGAATGAGCTGACCTTGGTCACACTGTTGTCAGGTGAGGATTGTGTCTAGGCCTGGCCAAAAGTGTGTATTTCTTAGAAAGAGAAGTTGCTTGTGTCTTGGAAATGTCTGGTTCTATAACGAAAAGAGATGTCAACTTTTCTTAAAATCAAAGTCTGCATAGAAGCTTTCTATCAACACAGATTTTCCTTTTTATCATCACTGTTTGAGATTGCCAGATAATTTTGAGCTCCTGGATTTCAAATGAGATTAGATGAGCAAAAAATAGGAGAGCAGCAGAAAGGAAGTGTTTATTATTATTTTCTGTCTCTTGATTACTGAAAATCATTTTAGCAGCTGTCTATCACTTAATTACAGAGTGGATGTTGGGGAAAAAACAGAAATACTACATATATTTCAGGTCCTACTAATAATAGTGTTACTTGGACCTTTTAGAACAGGGGGAGGTTATTGGGGAATCTCGTCAGCGGAAATGAGAAGAGAATTCACTACAGTGGTTAAAATTTTGAATATGATTTCTAATATAATGGAGTCCATATTCCTGTCTGGATAGTCTACATAATCCTATAACACAGAGTGATGATTATGTTAATTCACTAGTAACAAATGTTTCTGTGGAATCAAACGTAATACCTCGAGCCTGATACACAATTAAACGTGTAACCTTTGGAGGTTACAAAGGATGCTATTCTCAAATGTTGCAGGGATTTCTTGGTTTCTCTGTCCTGGCTGGGAGGCAGTTGATAATTTCTTCATTCTGTATCCAGGATAAACGGCAGTTCATAACAGTGGTAAGGGGAGCTTTCTAGTGGACACTTTCTCTACATGCA
Organism: Oxyruncus cristatus; assembly: GCA_013399855.1. Classification (NCBI taxonomy): domain Eukaryota; kingdom Metazoa; phylum Chordata; class Aves; order Passeriformes; family Cotingidae; genus Oxyruncus; species Oxyruncus cristatus. The sequence continues at coordinate 548,616 of VXAY01007256.1, forward strand.
GTGACCTGTGGTGCGATACTCTGAAATGACACTGCCTGCGCCCCAGCTACCTCACAGCCTGGGCACAGGAGCACAGCACTGTTTGTACCTGTAAAGTGTCAGTTGTGTTTACCAAGGATGTAGCCCCATGAACATAGTATTTCTCCCTGGCTCTCTGACCCCAGTCATGTTATGAGGTAAAGATTACCTAGAGATCAAAGAAAGTTCATTTTTCTAAGCAAACACCATCAGGTGTGACAGGGTCCTTTGAGCACTGGTAACTGCACAGGGCTGTCTCACCTTGTCTCGGGTGGGTCGCACAACGTTTGGATCTGCTATTACGGGTCTCTCTCTGGTGGGGACTCTGGCTCGCCCTGATGCTCTCGCACCCCCGGGCCGAGCGGCGCGGTGGTTTCAGGACCCTGGCCAGGGCCGCGGGGCCGCGGCTGCGGGCGAGTCCCCGCCGGGGCCGGCAAGCGCTCCGCGGGCACCGCGTCTGCACAGACCTGGAGTGAAACACCCCCAGCTGAAGCCCCCGGCTGTGAAAGCCTTGGGGTCTGAGCCCCACCAGGGAAATCAACATCCCTCTACACCTCTGGGTGTGCAGCTGCACTGCCGGGGCTTCGGCTGCGTGGCTGCTGTGATCTGCACAGCTGGGGCTTGGGGGGCACATCTGGGCACTGACAGCACATTTGCACTCTCTAATGTGCTGTTAGGCCCTAATTCTGCACAGCTGGAAGCTGGGATTCCTGGCCCGCATTCCAGCTCATCTAGTGACATATTTTGTGCCCCTGAAAGCATCACGTAGCTCTCAGTTCATGACCCTGTGCTCTGTGATCACTAACAGAATAATGTCATGATGGAAGATGTTATACATGCAAACATTGTTTAGTAAATGAATAGTTAGAGTGATCTTTGCCTAGTAACAGCTTCTGAGGCAGTAGTTGTTGGGAATTTCACCATATCAGTATTACAACCACAGTTTGAGTGGGATTTTTAAAAATAAATTAGGGGAAAGGGGGACCTCAGATGTCCCAGCTCTTCATGCTCATGTTGATTTTTATTATCTGTTCCTCGTGCATCATTATTACACTGATTTCCCTGGGCTGCACTGTGTCTAAGTATTTGGCCTTGAAATAATTCAGTGATGCACAACTAATGAAGCAGAGAAATGACTGGAGAGATAGCATTTTAGGTGAATCACAGCTCATTCCACAAATTATTTATAGACTGCTCCCTCTTTATGACAGGATGTCAGCTACCTGGCAACAGACCAGTGTGTTTATGAATCATCTCATGGACTTATTGTGGCTTCTAGAAGAGGGCTAAAGAGATTAAGGAAAGCTCACTTTGTATCTTTTCATAAGCAATAAGCAATCTCAATTTCAATGAAAAATCTCTCCCGCCCCAGCTGATGCATGGTTACTAACAAACCTGCTCATCATCAGAAGGGCAAGTTAATAACTAACACAGCTTTACTTTGTTGTCAAGTAGAGTTGACTAGAGTTTTGAATTCTTTAGTCACTCTTTTCTCTCTCATCTTCAGTCTCTTTACGTGACACCTCAGGGACATCTTACAATTCATAAATTCAGAGTCAGAATCAGGAGTACTCAGGGAACTACGATGAATCAGGTTGCCCTGGATCAGGATGTTCAGCTGCCTTAGAAAGAAGGTATAAGTCTATTAAATGAGAGTGCCAGATGCTGCAAAAATAACAGACAAAAAGCACAATACTTCCCTCTGTCCTCACCATTCTGTAGCATGGCATCTGAGTGAAAGCAATAATGGATCACAGCAATATGCCGTGCAAGCCCAGACTGAGATGAGCACACCTGTGGCTATTAATATATTTAGGTCTGTTATCATAAAAAAAATTGTATGTCCTTGTGCGGACACTTGTGCTTGCAGGAAATGAAGGTTGCTTTCAGTCCTCTGGAGAGAGGTGTAGGTGCCAGGTGTGGTGCTGTGCAGTTGGAGCAACAGCTGCATGGTTTAATGGATGCTAAAGTGGGCAGAAAGAATTGCATCAATTAGTTGTTAAGTTTTATTAGACATAACTTAGTGACACTGGTAAAATTGACATTTACATATAATTATGGCCTTTTTCAATCACAGTAATCACGAACATCAACATATTAAATGTTAAATTAACTTCCATTTCTGTTAGTACACCTTTCTAGAAACCTCTCTGGGTTGTTTTAAAGTGTGCAGCTGCACATGTTACATTCACATGACAGAGAAAACAAACTTCAAATAAAAAAATAAAACAAATTATGTTAAAGCAAGACAGATATTTACAGACAATGAAGTTCACTGCTGCTCAAAGAACCTCCCAGGGCCCCATGGCCATTCCTGGAGTTGTATGGGCCTGGTACTTATCCTTGGCAAAAGAGAACTTCTCATGGAGTCTGCAGCAGCAAGAATCATGTTTTGTTAAACAGCTATGAGCTGCTCTGATGGTGGAGTCCATGAAACCAAAGCTCAGAAACTAAGTGTAATACCAGAGGCAGCAACAGAACCCAGAACTTCTGTCTCCTGCTGGTCTGTTCCAGCTGCCTGATTTTTTTTTTTTTTTTTGACTTAGAAGTACAGTACCAAGCTGAAACTTGTCTCTGCTATCTCCTGGCTACCTAGGTTTGATGCCTGTGTGAAGAACTGCATTTTTTTCCCACTTTTTGCTTTCATCACTACTGATTTCTAGCTGACTCTGGGGCACAGGAATGTATCACCCTGGGCTTTGACTTGCACATTCCATGAACATCAGGGTGGCTTTGAATGTTTCACCCCCTGGGAATGGATACAGAAGGACAAACAGGGAGGACCAGGCACAAAGCAGGACTGAACACCCATTTCAAAGTCCCATATAGACTTTATACTGGCAAGACCTTCTCTCCCTCATCTTTGCAGGCCAAAGAACTGTAATGCAAACTGGACACTAATCAAGCAAGCATTTTCCATAATTTTATCTCATAAGGGAAAAGATAGTGTGTTAGCCTCCATTTCTATGGCTTATTTTCATAAGTTTTGTCTAAGGAACATTTGCAGTGTGTGCCTACATGTTGAGGAGTGGGATTTAGACTTGTTCATATCAAGTTGGTAGCAGTGTTGCTGCTGCAGTCCCAGCCTGCACTGAAGGTCATGAACCCTACCAAGAGGTACAAGCACGTAAGTGGAAGCAGCACCACATTAATGCAGTTTCACTGCTTTCAGGCCCAAGGAAATCGTGGGGACACTGGAGGTCAAATCAACATGTAAAACCAGCACGAGCCCAGTCAGTAACTGTCCTCATATCCCACCACTTGACAGTAATCTGCCTCTTATTAAGTTTCCTCACCTATTATACCTGCAGAAATGCAGAATTTTCAGAGGAACCAGGCAGTTTAGAGTGAGGTCATGCTGAGTAAGGGCTTGCTTTTGGCAATAGGAGCAGTATTTATCTAAAGGAAGGGTTCAGTCTAAAGGAAGGGCTGTTGTGGGTTGGTGTTAGACACAGAGTAGCTTGTTTTTATTGTTCTCCACAATAACTCAGGAAATACTGGTTCAGATGGTGCTGTCAGGGAAAAACAAATCACTTTTAGTTAAATGTTAAAATGCTTTGGAGATTCTTCTGTTTCCTTTCCAGTGTGCTCCGTCTCCTTCAGTGATCAGCAGCATTATTAACACAGACCTTTGCTCAAGCAGTTGTCTACACCAGGATTTTAAGTTTGCACATGTAAGTCAGGAGCACCCATGAGTTGACAGGAACAGCACCATGGGATCCTCTACCCAAATAAACTCTAGTAAGTCAGGCTCAGACAGAAATCTCTCCTACATACCGAGTAAAATGCAGGAACCCACAGGTTTCTCAGTTTTTTTTTACCTGAGATTCGTTCAGGTAAATTATTCCCTTACATCCATAACCTATTTGCTATGAGACAAGGGAAAATCACCCCTTTGCAAAAGGCTGGCAAAGGCTGAAGCATCAGTTTGTTCCTACTGAAACCCTACTTCAAGACTGTACCAAAGATCTGACACTTATGTTCTATCTGTCTGCAGGAGAAGTTCTCACATGCAGTGATATAAAAATGTGGAAAGGAAATGTCAAACAAATAAAGCTTTTCTGTCTCTTTAGATTAAAAAAAACCTGATTCAATATTTGCTGACAGGCCAAATGTACTTATTACTACTGCTGACTCCATAGCATTGAAATTCGTTAACTAATACCATTCAATAGTGTTAGAAAACACAGACAGATGTTTATCTACTTATGTTTTACAGCTGCTTTGAAAGGTGTGACATCTACATCTGCAATTGGGTGTAATATTCTGGCCACACTGTCTATTCCCAGCATCCCCACATCACATATACCAGGGTGTCCCATTACACACTCATGTTAAAGTCAGCTATTTTCTACGCTCCCACACACACCACTAAAAACTCCAGTGACAGGAGTATGTTTTTCAATGCTGTCTTATATGGTGAGGCAAGAGGAGATCAATAGAAATTAAACGTCTTGAGAAAGAAATGAGTTTTTTGTAGGACGGGATTTTCCTTTTGGTTTCACTGAAAAGCAGAAAAGTGCTACAGAAACAGTGGTCTTGTCTGACTAGTCTTCATCAGCTGGCCATAATTTTATGGACTGCAACAAACTTACCAAACAAGTACTTGTATTTATTCAATGTGCATTGTTTGGTTTGGGGTTTGAGTTTTTGTTGTTTGTTTGTTTGTTGTTTTGGGGTTTTTTTTTATTATTATTATTTTTATTTTGTGGTGTTCTTTTGTAGTGGTTGTTGTGTGGGTTTGTGGTTGGTTTGGTTTTGGGGTTTTTTTTTTTGGTTTATTGTTTTTTTAATCCAGTGCAATAATGCCTACAATCAGTGCTTTCTAATTGCCTATTCTAGAAATCTGCCACAGTTACTTTAAAGTAACTACCCAGAAATACAGAGTTTGTTTATTTAAAAGTCTTTTGGGAAATTATCACTGCTGCTGATGGAGTATGTCACATATTGCAATTCTAAGGCACAACAGGCTATTTAGGAGACAAAAATAAAGGAATATCCATTTTTCTATAGGAAAATAAGCCATTGGAAGTAAATTCTCAGTTATAGTTATTTTTTTTACTTAAGTCCTTAATGTCACTGACACCATTCTGAAAGCAAGAATAACCAAATCAATCTATTTTGAATACTTAGGCACCAAACTACTGTAAAACAGAAAACAAAGGGAACACAAAACACTACTGGTGAGCTTCCTTCATGTCTGTTGACTTCATATCATTAGTAGCATTACTAAAAGTCAAGTCCTGTGCAGTGCTAGAGCACCTTCTCTCCAGAGAGTTTTAAAACGTTCTCAGGGTAGTGATGGTCTTACCTTGAGCCCACCACTACCTGGCAGAGACATGGAGAGGCAAGAAGGCTGTGGTTCCCAAAGACTCACTCCAACCACTAAGTGATACTGCCTCCCCAAATGGAAATTCCCTTTATCTGACTGACAAAATACCTTTAAAACATATTAGTAAACATATTAGTCTCTTAATCACACCTTAGGAAGATCCCCTGAACTTGCTGAATCCCTTGTAATTAAGTAGCCTCCAGGCAATAGAAGTAAATCCTGTTTATTTTGAGGCATCATCAAAGAATGTGACAGCACCATGGATCTGCAGGTAGTTCAGCCTTGTGTGGCACATAAGGCAACCACAGGTACTTGTTAAATCCAAGACAATCTGTGTAGTCAAGAGAGACATAAATCACTTAGAAACTGCTGATCCTCAGTCTCCAACCTATTGTTGCCTCTATTGTTATCTGTGGATATCTATAAAAGAGGTGCTATTTCCCAACTGTATTCCCAAAATGCTTTCCAGTTTGGTGCACGCAAGAGTGATCATCAAAGCTGAAAGCATTCCAGCCTGGAAACTACCAGTAACAAGGAATAGCTGATGATAGAAAAACAAGGAAGCAAGCAGGCATCTCAACACAGGCACGAGAGAAGGGAATCCCATTTGTACATCTAGCCTGGGGCAGATAATTGTCCAAGTGCAATCTGGACTCACACCTGTGAAAAACTGGGAGGGAATGAGGAGCGGCTGACAGAGTACATTTAACAAGACCCAGCAGGGCTCGGTTTTTTACACCTGAACCTGTCTCATGCACAAGGTGAAGTGTGTCTCCTACATCCCCTATGGCTGACCCTTGATCCAGGGGCATTATTCAGCCTGCTTGGGCACCCAGGTGAATCTCCATCCTCCATCATCATCCCTGCGCACAAAGGCTTGTCCTTGGTGGAAGGTGTGTGTTCTCACATTGCGGTGGGGACTCAGAGATGTTGTGAAGGCCACTTCAGTCTTGTTGGGTGACAAATCACCAGGCAAATAAGGCAACCCATACGCTGGGAGGGCGGAAACACTTGGCACTGCTGAGGAGATACATGGTGCTGAAGGAAACTGAGGAAGGAAGGGAGAGTCCTCACTGCATGGATGGGCACTGCTGTCAGCTGGAGGCACGTGGCTGCTGCTCAACGCTGCTGCTGCTCCTTCGCTGTGCTCATAGTCTATGGCTTCACCACGGCTCAGGCAGTACGTGTCTTTTCCAAGGTCTGAGGACAAGGCACTGTAGTTAGCTGAAGTTTCATCAATGGTGTTGACATCTTTTAATCCTAAGGTCTGCAAGACCCAGCTGTCCACAGTAGGGTTGGCTTGCTCTTCACAGGCAGTGAATTCATTAAAGAGGTTCCTTCTAGCTTTGGAAACATGAGGAGCTTCTTGAGGAACAAAGCAATGGTCCTCTTTTAATCTCCTCTTGGCACTTCTGAGAATATCACAGGTTTTCTGTCCATGGCAGGAAAGCAGTTTCTATTAAACAAACAAAAAAACAAACAAACAAAAAAAGGTGGAGGGAGAAGACTAAAATCTTATTTTCTAGATACCTGAAAGAAACATGTTTCTGACCCCAGATTTTAGATGTGAAAGACGGTTACTGTCACTTTTTCTACCACCTTGTGCTTAAACATATTGATATGACTACTCTGTACCTTTACAACCTTGGCAGGGGAGTGGGACATGGGGAAAAGTGGCAGCCTGACAAAGAAGGACAGAGGATGCAAAGGTGAGTCATACTGGGAGAGGTGTGATCCCAACCAGGGAGTGCTCACAACAGCAGACTGAGTGGTGTTGCACTCACTGATTCACCTCAGTTGTCATTATTGCAGGACAAGGGCCCTTCAGGCATCCAGGGATGGTCAAAGGAAGGTAAGAATAAAAAAGGAAGCTCCCCACCATGTAATGAATTCACTGATCCAGACACCTCCTCTGATGATCTCACACTGGACCCTTCTCCCCCATAATACAGGGAATGGCCATGTCTCCCTGCTGTGCCCAGGGAAGGAGACCCTTTTTACTGCTCGGAGCCAGGTCTTGGCATGGAAGGGGGGACATGTCACATTATCAACTCAGAATATGATGGCAAAGGAAAGTCTATTTGTTATGGGGTTTTTTTACCTCCCCAATCCAAAGAGTTAAGAAAATAATCAGTAGTTCAATTTCATGGGCATGACTGGAATAATAAAAAATGTCATTAAGCTGACAAGAAACAATTATTTTTATTCTTTTTAAGATGAGAGACAAAGAATCCAAATATTTAAAAAAACCCTTCATACTTAGTCTAACAGAATGTTTCATCCAATGTGAAATGTTTAATTTTGTATTTTACCTTTACAAAAACACCACACAACTTTTTAAGTAATAACTTGAGAAAAAGTATAGTTCAGTATTCTATTGTAAACTAATAAAACATATCACTGGAAAATCAAACAAAACAAAACATAAACCAGAAATCACAAAAAAAAAAGAAAAAGTGAAAAAATACTTATCAAAGGGATAATTGACAAAACAGACAAATTAAAGAAATATATATTCAAATTTGATCCTTTTTACTGAAAAAAGGCATTAGATGGAATAATTTTACCTTTCTAATAACCCTTATTTATAATTAACTAATAAATTAAATTATGCCATGGGCTATACTGCCTCCACAGCCAAAACTTATAGGATGTCATTCCTGGGGGTAACTGCCACCTTAGATCCATGACCAGCAATTTGGCAGCTCTGTGAAGTTAAATCTTACACTGCAGGTTGTTTGCACTCTTTGACTTTCCATACATTTTCATGGCCTGTACCTATTTAACCTGTTCCTTCTGCACACATCTACACAACACGTTTGAACACAATACCTTGGCTTTTTCTTCTAAACACTTAATCAGGGCAGAATTCAGGTACTGTCGGAGGTTATTATTTTCTTCATGTAACCTAGCAAGTTCCTCTTCCTTCTGAAGCAAAGTATCTTGAAGCTGTGGAATAGAGATATTGATGAATAGATGTTGACTCTGTAACTTAATAGCAATTGCCCTATGGTACAGGCTGCTTGGATTTGATGATGTGGGTGTTTGCTTTGTGAGCTCAACACACCCCCTCCAGCCTCTTGTCTCTATAAATCTAAGTGGTATGAATGTTCAGTTTTCACTTTTAACTTCCTTTAATCTTTAGCAAGTGTTTGAGAAGATTACTCTGAAAAAACCTGTAACCACAGAATAACAATAGAAAACAGAATTACAGGTAGTCCTGTGAGCAGCCAGAAACTGTCATGGGCATGACAGCAGCGGCAGGATCTCCTTCTGAGTGGCAGTAATCATCCCTTTGCACACCTCTTTCCCATTTATAGTTGGCTGGTGAGAAAACAGAAGGAGTTGTAGACTAACAATTTATGGGGGTAGAGTGCTGAAGGAAGATGCAGTTGCCATTCTTTATGATACAGTAGGATGCAGTTATCCCTTCAATTCTGGACCCTATTGTACTAATCCTGGTACATATACAGGATGAGATAATACCTGCTCCCTAGAGCTGAACAGGAATGGCAGATGTCTAACTCTTTTTCATGGGAAATCTATGTGTTTGCAGACAGATTTTTGCCCACTGATTATAGATCTGGAGACTTCTTTAGGAGGACAAAGGATCTTCTGCTAAGGACCCCAGGCATCTGCTGAGCAGAGGCTGTCAAGCACAGCCTCAAATAATTGAGGTAGAGCCAAAGAAAGAAGTACACTGACATCTGGAACTAGGGTTGATGATTAAGTTAATGAATGCATTTTCATTGACTTCACTGTGTCAAAACATCATTCCAAGTACTTGATCAGAGTCACCAGTCTAGAGTTCCTTCATCTAGAACTGTTCAGAGTTTCTCCTGCCCCTTGTGGGGATTTACAAAAAAAGGAAAAATGAGAGAAAATAAAGTAACCAGGAAATCCTTGTTGGTAAAAATGGCTGATCCTCCATGGAATTAGGCAATTCTGGTGGAATCATTTCTCACGAAGTTAAACCTGGTTGAATCAGGTGGACACACTATGTATTTTTGGACAACAGCACCATCAGAGCCTGAAGGACCCCGTGGTCATGCTCCTGGTCTTCTCTAGTGCCAAGGCTGCTGGTGCAATACGCTGTAAGAGGGGAGGGATGTGTAGGGAACCCCACAATACCTGTTCCAACATCACAGGGCAACATAGCGGGACAAATACTTCCAGCAAGAAACAACAAATAAAGCGGTTTTCTGTCACTTCCCACAACCGTGCAAGTGAGAGGGAAACATGTCACAAACCAAACCACAAGGTGCGATACGTGACACAAAGTTCGGGAACCCCGTGGTGTGAAACCGGGGTTGCCGGGGCAGCGCGGAGCCTTTACCTGCTTGTTTCTGTAGAGCTGGGAGGACAGCTGATCTCCCTGCCACGCCGCGTCCTGGGCACCGAGCTGCGGGCTGCAGAAGTGGCCTGGGGGAGCAGAGCCAGGGTTAGCGCGCTCCGCTGCCGCTCCCTCGCCCTGCCCGGCGGCGGGAGCGCCGCTGCCCGGAGCGCACTCACCCGGGCTCAGCCGAGCCTCCCGCCGGCCCTGGCTGTGCGGCGGCTCCGCGGCGCAGACGGCGGCCCAGGTCTCCTTGGAAACACCGGCGGGGGCGGACCAGGGGCAGACGCAGCCCGGGCCCGCGGCGAAGTCCGGCTCCGGGCACGGCCGGCCGGTGCTCTGCGGAGGGAAGGGGCCGAGGCGATGGGGCGCTGGCCGAGGGACCCCCGGCGAGCCCCGAGGGGAGGCGGTGTCAGCCTGGCGCCGGCGAGCGCTCCCCTCGCTCCCGTCCCGGCACGGCTCTGCTCAGGTGCCTGTCCCGAGGCGGGCGCCGCCTGCTCCCATGGGCGCTCCCAGCCCTGACTCGGGTGTCCGCTCGCCGCTTTTGTTTTCTCCCCGCCCCGGGGCCCCGCACGGCCCCGCTCCCTCCGCTGAGCGCGGGCAGAGCCGCCCCGCCGCAGCCCCCCGCGGCACAGGGGCTCCGAGCAGAGCTGTGCCAGGGAGGTGGCTGAGTTTCCTGCGATCCCTTGGAAAATACTACGGTGTTGAGTGGGTTTAGGGTGAAGGGAGTTCCCAGGCTGTCTTTGGCCAGACCGTTCCTGCCACCTTGGGAGTTTGATTCAGCTCTAAAGCAGCAGCACAAAGCCAGCAGTCACCTCCAGGCTGCTCGCACTCTCTTCTGCCCCCGCAGTTCTACAGGAGTCCCAGACCGCAGAGCCTGGGGTTGGCTCTGGATTCACCCTTTTCCCCTCCTCCAAATAAGCTCCATCTGCAGCAGCTCTAAATATCTGCAAGGCAACGGCAGAGCTTGGAGCCTCAATCAGAGAATCTGCTCACCCATGGGAAGGCACAGCAGCAGAAACTGCTCTTGCAGGTGAAGGAGAGCCCTCTTTTTTCCCTCATTTTAGAGAGGGCACAAAATGTACTGCAAGCCCCCAAGGCAAAGAGACCAGCTTCTGCTTTTCTGCCTCGAGGTCGAGAGAAATGCAAAGAGCACTTACCATATTAGTGGCAGAATGAAATGCAGGTCTTGGGAGCACGTTTCTGTTAAAGCCCCAGAGAGGTTTAAAAGGCTCTGAAGGAGGGGGAGAGGGGGGAGACCGGGGAGGCGAGTTTAATCTAAAGGAGCTCCCAGTGACGCCTCAGAGCTCTCCTGAAACCCAGCAATCTGATTTGGTGTAAAGCTGTCAAACTTGTGACGTGAATAAACAGCAAACTTGCTGAAATCAAAGTCATTCTGGTCCCACAAATCAACACAAGGAAGGAGGGAAAAGAAAAGGAGGGAGAGGAAAAAAAAAGCTTCCACACACTTCAGGACAGCAGTGAACCAGTGTGTCTGAGTTTCACTCCAGGAAATGAACAGGGATCCAGGGAAGCATCCCACATGTTCAGAGCAGGGCTGCTGGTATTGTTGGTGAGGTTTTTTTATTTGTTTTGTTTTGTTTTCAAGCCATGTTTGCAGGTGTAAAATCCAGCAGGAAGAAACAAGTTTGTCCAACATGCCTGGCTGAGGCAGTGGGTTTTGCCCAGCTACCCAGAGGTGTATAGAAGCAAATATGATTCAGAGCACTTCTGTGGACAGTTCTGAGTAAGACAATTCAGATTTGAGAACAATGCAATCTGCAATGATAAGTTCCTGCAAATGTCTCACTATATTGGGAACGTTTTCTGCCAAGCCCCAGGTTTCCAGATCTCAGGACATAAATGCTGTGACAGTGGTGTAAGATTTACTGCCATAAAGGATAATGTTCCAGAAGCCATACATAGGTGTTTGAGGCAGAGATTGCCTCAATATAGGTGCTTTTAATTCACATCAGATTTTCACAGCAATCAAGATCTATGGACAGTCTTGAGTTTTTCCCAGAAGAAAAAAAAAACAAAACTCTTCACTGAGGGTCTTGCCTTTGAATAGCACAGAGGATGGTGGGAATAAAGTCAACTGCAGAGCAGTTGTTCCATTAGGATCCTGCCTCTGCCATGATGTCAAGGGCTATTCCAGGTGGTAACCTGACCTGTCTGCAGACATGAGCCACAGGGTGACGCTGGGCCGAGGGAAGGCCATGCCAGCATATGGGATGATCTTTCATTTCTCTCCTGGAGGACACTCAGTGCTGAGCAAGGCTCAGGGACAACAAAAACCAAGAGGGCTATTTGCCTTGCAGTCTTTTATTCCTGGTGTATTTTCCTAGATTGCTGCCCAAGGTAGACTGGCAGCTATGCCAAGTTAAACTATTCCCATCTCCTGCCTTTCGTTTTTTCCAACAGAGGTGTTTTAAAAAGGCCTCAGGCTCCATGTCCGGTGCCTTGGGTCTCCCTGTAGCTTCCTTTTAAACCCCAGCTCAGCACCGTAGATTGGTAACTGCTCTGATAACCCACCTCCTCCAGATGCCAACCCCTTTCCTGCATGGCTGTCCGAAGTGTAGAGGGGGATCTGCTGGCTAACAAGAAAACACAAGCTCTGTGACACACACGCAACACGTGCCAAGGCCCAGTGCAGCTCCCTGCCCGGCTCTGGTCCCTCTGCCACCGCGGGGCCGCCGCAGGGCGCTGCGGCAGCAGTGCCCCCGGCACACCCCAGGCAAGCCCCGCCGCCCCGGGGAAGGGCCCGGGGCAGGCGGGTGAAGCCGGGATAGGAGAGACGCTGCGGCGGGCGTGGAGGCTGGAGGAGCCCTAAGGACCCGCAGCCGCCCCGTGCGAGGCTCAAACGCCCCGCGGGTCCCGCCCAGCCCCGGCAGCGCCTCCGGGGGCCGCGGGCTGAGCCCGGGAGTGCCCGGGCCGCCATCGCGGGGCTGCCCAAGGTGGCGTCATCAGCCCGCGCCGCCCCCGCCGGGCAGGGATGGCGGCGGGGGGTCCCTATCGAGGGGGTCCGTGTCGAGGGGCTGGGGCTGCCCCGCTCCCCATCCTCGGGCTCCAGGCCGCGCTCCTGCCGCCCCGGGCAGCTGGGGAGGTGCCCGCCCGGCCCCGGATGGGCTGAGGCAGGTGTACAGGAGCCCGCAGCGGGCGAAGGGAAGGGATGCCCTGAGCAAGCGGCGCCCCCCGAGTCGTCTCGCAGCTCGTCTGTCGGGACAGGGGCAGCGGCAGAGAGAGGAAGGTTGGGTGTCTCTGAGCAGCACATCTAGGGAGATGATCAGGGCTCTGGAACATCTCTTAGGAGAGACTGAGGGAACTGGGCTGTTTAGTATAGAAAAGACTAGACGGGATCTCATTAATGCATGTAAATATGTCAAAGGCGGGTGCCAAGAGGATGGTGACTGACTCTTTTCAGTGGTGCCCAGCGACAGGGCGAGGAGCAATGGCCATAAACTAGAAGTTTCACTACAGCGTGGGGAAGAACTTTACATTGACGGTGGCAGAGCACTGGAACAGGCTTCCAAGGTCCTGGAAGTATCCCTCCCTCGAGACATTGAAACCCCACCTGGACGCCTTCCTGTGTCACCTGCTCCAGGTGACCCTGCCTTGGCAGGGGCGTTGGACAAGATGATCTCCAGAGATCCCTTCCAACCCTAACAATTCTGAGATTTTACAAGGGACAATAAGTGGGCATGGCTCCTTCCCATCTTGTGTGGACGTGGACGTGGGAGCAGCATTGCTGGCTCATGGCTGCTCCCACACAGGGCCCTTTGCCTGGCATAATGCGTGTGGCTCTGTCTCTGCTTCCTTTTGGCAGAGCTCTGCACACTCAGGCGTGCTCTGTGCCTCTGAGAAGTGCTGGGAGGGGTGTGGGCACACCCTTGGGAGTGAAAAGCAATTATGAAGAGAGCCTGTGGTCACTCCATTGTTGTGTCTGCGCAGCTGGTATCGTGTTGGTTTGAGGGTTGACAGTGCTTGGCTTTCCGAGCTCAGGGAGTTCAGGTCAACTTACACTACCAAGGTTGATATGCTGGGGAGTAAAAGCTGGTACATGGGTAAAAGACCACCAAATCAGAGCCCTGGTAGGTTTGGGGAGACCACCCTTGCGTGACTTTCAAGGAAAGAAAAATGCTATTGGTGTGGGAGAGAAAGACCTAATTTTGCAAAATCATGCGTAGATATCACACATAATGATAGAAGAGGTTTGAGTCGTAATAGCAATCACACATTGATAAATAGCGTAAAAGAAAAACCAAATAACAATCATCTGTTGAAGTGTGTTAATTCCCATATGTTCTTTGTACCTGTATTTTCTTTTGTAATTTCTATGATGTTTCTTGTTTAAATGACAGTGATGAAGCTAATTCTTCAGAATAAAATAAATACCCCCCCAACAAACTCTTTTTTTCTGGTTTAACCCATTTTTATGTAGAAATGTCCTTAAAATTGCATTTGCATCATTGTGAAGGGATGGTACACAGAAGAAAACCAATAATATTTACAAATAGTTTAATTCAAGTTTTATACCAGATTTACTGCAGTTACAGTATGTGTTACTTTGCGTGCTAACACCTGCATGGGTGTCCAAAACCACCCCAAATCCTATTCACTTTTTATCCCTCTTAAGAGTGGTTAAAGTGTGTCAGTGGCAAAATAGAGGCTCAGTTAATAACTCCAGATATTTAACCTACAGTCAGGTACACACAGGTATTTGGCACTTGCAGGAATCTCTGATGATGTTTGTGAACTAAAGGTGTGAAAAATTAAACCTGGTGAGACTGATTTGCAAGAATGCTTCTGAAAGGGAATTTATGCAGAGACAGGTTCTGGTTGTTTCTCTGATCAGTCTTCCTCCTTGAACGCAGGACTAAAAGGCACTTCCCAAATCCAGTCCCCTGCTGTTGAGACATTCTTAAACTTTTCAATCTCCCTCTTAAAACTAATTAGGTTATTTTCCTTATGTTATTCCCACTGTGAGGCTACACCGTACTCAGCTCTGATGGCTAGACACTTTCTAGTTCCAGTTTGAATGTATTCATAGCAGGTATAATCCCTTTTGTCCTTGTGCCAAACTCTTGCTTTAGTTTAGACACTTCATCTCCCTCTCTAGAGTTTAGCCTTGATGTCTTTGCAGAGTGCTGTCACACATTGTATTTTTCTTTGCTTTTTAGGTCAAAGAAGACATTTTTTTTTACAATCTTCCCTAACATAAACACTTCAGGAAACCATCTCAGAGAATATTCCAGCTGACATTAACCTGTTTTTTGAATGGATGACCAAAGTTACTCAGGTTGCTCTGTAACACACCATTGTTTTAGAAAAAAACATCGGCAATCTTTCTCTTTTGTATCTTTCTGGTACTATTTAGGGCAGTCTTTATCTTTTTCATCACCCTCTTATCACAGTTAATAGTTTTGAAATCATTGTCAGCTGGCAGTGAATACACCTGTGGGCTTCATTTGCTGTAAAATGCTATTAGCCAAACAGAGTCTTCAGTGCTGTTGGGCTCCAGCTCTCCTACGTTGATACTTTTCAGTACTGTGGAGTTTCACAAGTATTTAGAAAGAAGCAAAAAGATGATTACAAGATGGAAAAACTGCAAAACACCTTTCTGGGTTTGCCTGCATTTTCTCACAGCAAGACTGGTGAGTCAGTGAATAGAGGATATCTTTCCTGCATACAGCTCTTGTGGTGGCTTCAGTGCTTTCTTTTGGTTTGAAATGAAGGCACACAGTATATTAAGGGTGTATGTGATTTTTTTTCCTGTGTTTTCTGATACACACTGGCTGAGATTTATCCTTGGCAGAGCCTTAGAAGGAAATTCAGTATTACCAGGGCTTAATTGTTTGGGTTCAGTAAAGGGTTGTTTTTGTTAAGGAAGTAGGTTGCATTTTAGCAGCTGTATGGAAAAGAATAATATTTTATAGTGATCTACAAACTTAATTTGAGCAATGGATATAATCTGATGGAATTTATCTGAAAAAGTTGAAGTTTTTATACATAGGTAGTGGCACCTCTATACATAGAATATCCTTAAAGATGAAGTGTGTAAGGAGTATGTTTGAATAACATCTGTGCTGTTTGTTGTGTGCATAAGTGCTCATCTGTCTATTACCACCCCTGCTAACAGCAAATCTTGGTTCTCTCCTGTGGAAGTAGGTGTTGTTTCATAAGGGATGGAAGATCTCTGCTTTAAAGAGAGATTGTTAGGTAAAGCAGATATAGCTACTATTGAAGATATAGGTCTAGAGGGGACTTCTGTGTCATCTTGTCCCATCTTCTACTTTGGTTAGGCAGCTGATTCATAAAACATCAGAGCCAGCCCTCCAAAGCTTGTTCATGTGATACTGCTTTTTACTGCTTGTCTGTTCCAACTTTTACTCTAATTTCTGATCTAAATTTGGACATTTGTGGCTTTAGCTTTTTCTGTTTCACCCTGTGTGCTTGCCATTTGATATGTTATAAACTACAATCTGTGCTGTGTTTATCTGGCTTTGTCTAATTGTTTTTCTATTTTGCAGTCTGGGTGACCATTTCTTTTTTTCACAGTCCTTTAGATTGCAGTTGGTTACACCCCCAGGTACAGGAATGAGGAATCACCTCCTGAAATGGAAATACAAATGTAAAAAGTGCAAGTTCTGTGTGCACAGAGTATATTTATATGATTCTCTGCTTACAAAATGTCACTGAGAGTGAGAGCATTGTGACATTAAATAAATAATGATTTTTATAATTCTGGAGTTTTCTTTTGAATATTTTCATTGATTCTGCTATATATACTGATCTGTCTGAAGAGGACACTAATTCCACTGATGTAGTATCCTATGGACGTGTTCTCTCAGAACTCATTCCAGGCTCCATGTATTGTCTGTATCTTGTGCTTTCCTTTTGAGTGGCTGGAATTCTATCATAAAAAATGAGGTCCTAAAGAGGTACAGATCTCAGAGCTGGCTTTTGACAAGCTGATGAATTCTTAAAACTGCAGGTGGGAATCTGCTACTGTTGCTAATCTTATCGGTGTATGGAAGAGAAGTATGTTCTACTCCTGGCAGCACTTAAGTGCCTGAAACTTCAGAATGCCATCCATTTACAGTATAGACCCAAGTCAGTCTCTGCATCTTGGTGTTTCAGTTCCTCATCTATCAATTGGGACTGGTGCATCTGCTTAGATTTTACATTTCTGTAATAAAAAATGTACTCACATAGCCCCTGACCAGATGAGTCCCTTTGCTCTTGCTGTGACCACTGTGCTCCAGAAGAGCAATATCAACTGTGAACTGATGACTTTTCATGAGGTTTGGGAGTTAATTGGATGGGAATTTTAATATAAACAGTGATGTAGTTTTGGAAACGAAGCCTATTCTTGGTCTGGCATCAGCAGGATGCTGCTTCTGCGTCGATGTTCCTCCATCTGGAGGTTACCACTGAACCGAGCTGCCATGCTGTAGCTAAGTAACCTTTACATCCCAGAAAAGAGATTCAGCAGTGTAAACAAATGCATGGAGGATGTCCCGTGGTTAAATAACAGATGGCAGAAACAGTTTTTCTTGACTGTGTTATGAGTGTTGGCCATCGTGGTTGGGGGAAATTGTTGCATCTTTACAAGAGAAAGACCAGTGTGCTGAAAAGCCATGCTTTTCTCCATGGTGTTTTCTATTGAAGTCAAACTATTTTGCAGGGAGACCTGCCAGCAAAGCTTAGCTCATGGGTTCAATCCAAATTAGGATGAATTTTCATGGGACCAGATGCAGAGCTGAATGAGGCCTCGTGTCTAATCAGCCACTGATGTTTGCATCTGCCTGCTTCCTAACCTGGCCTGTGAGCTCCTCCAGCATGAACCATGCTGCCAGTACCTATGTGCTGGGCTTCACCTATTTAATAGTGCTTTTCCTCTTGGCTGTGACTCAGGAATTGGCAGCCTGGCTCCCCTCCATCTTGCTTTGGGTGTAGAGCTGGGCACTTTCCATTCTTGGCTGGCAGTTGGGACGTTTGGCAGAGATCTCTGATCTGAGTAAATATGTGTGAGGGCATCTCTTCATGGCAGAGCTGTATGGCATTGCCTTCCCTAATCAATAATGAAAGAAAGATTCTAGGATGTGTGTAAATGTGTTGGGGGTCAGAAGGTGAAGGATGTTGTTGTCATGAGCTGAGAAAGATGTCAGGGTTTTTGTGCATACTTTTCAAAGGCTGAGTTAAAACAATAAGTCACTGGGGAGATACCCTAGTAAAACAGCTCTGGCTGTATACATAAAATTTCCAGCTCCTAGTCCATGCAGGTAGTGTTCGATGAACTGGTGATGAAAAGGAATTAGTTGGCTGGTAATTCGTCTAAAAGATTGGCAGAGGATTTTACAGGCTTACACCAGAGCTGGCTGGAGACAATAATCTCTTTTCTCGAAGAATGCCGAGGTCCTGACGCCCAGCTCGTTGGAATGAAACCTGAATGCTTTTTAATTCTCTGTGAGAGATTTTTTCTTTCCCCTCTTTGGTTTTTGTTTTTAGGAAGGAACAAAATGTTTCATTGTGATTTTGTCAATTATTTTGATATAATGGATTAAAAGACTAAATGTCTTCCAAATCCCAAAGCCTTTTAAAAGAATTCCATTCAAAACACATCAGAGCTGTTTTCTTCCCTGAATTTTTGCTGAAATTTAATTTTAACCAAAAGTTTACACACTTCAATGGCAGCATGGGCTCCCTTGTAGCAATGATGTGCATTGGATAATAACTGCAGACAGGATTTTTTTTTTTGTCCAGTTATATTTTATGCTATCCTGGAGGGGAAAGGGGTGGGAGGAGGTTTGTATCCATTTGGCAGCCTCATACTGTGCCAAAGCCATGTAAAAAGGCCTGAGAGTGAATAAGAAACAAGAGAAGTATTTGGTTTTTAACTGCTCCTGGATGAGAGAGCAGGATTCATCCATGCCTTACTGTAATTTTACAATTCCATTGCAAACTGAGATAGTACATCGGGGAAAGAAAGATGAGGTTAGTACAGTGAAACAGAGCAGGCTTCAGAGAGGAGACTTTCTCTTGGCTCATGATTCTTGTATCCAAGTCTCCTGATGTGACTGGAAGGAACAGAGCCTTAAATGGCAGGTATTGAGCTGCCCAGAAGCTCCTGTGTGTTCCATTTCATCTTTCCTTTCTCTCTTTCTAGTCAGACAGAAATGAGACCTCTTGCCATCCCCAGAAACTGCAATGACTGGGCTCCCATCTGTGGCTAGCACTGAAGTTCAGCAGCTTCCTGACATGCATGTTGGGACCCTTGTTGGCTCAGGTCAATGTTTGCTGACCTCCTCTTTAGAGCTGGAAAGGTGTACTGTTGTTTGAAAAACGGCAGGTTCATTTGAAGGGAACGGATTGAATCTTGGATGCTACTATTAGCTGTTGGATGTTTTGTGATTCCTCAGATTTCAAGGCAGTTTTGTGTTCAGTGATAGGGTTGAGACCTCTCCATAATCTCCAGCACCCAGGAGATACAAATCTACAAGGAAGAGTCTGGGCGAACACACCTGGTGCCTTGGACACAAAGGAGTGTGGCCCTGTGGAGCAACATGCTTCACCGGGAAACTGAAAGACCCCACAGTGCTCACTTCTGGGTTGGCTGCTGGCCTGCAAAGTGCCCTTCAATAAATTGCTTTTATTGCTTTGTTTACCCCAAATGTGTGATGAGGAAGATCCTCTGTTAGATGTTCTTACTGAGGAATAGCTCTCTGTAATTGCTAGTGGTTTTACTTTCAGAGCAACGCTGATTATAGACTATTCTTTCAAAGCTGTGGTTTGGCACCATGAATTTTGGGGGATAGATTTACTGCTGAAAACGTTTTGGTTTTCATGCGCTCCTGGATGTCAGTGTTGTATAGAAGCATGCCGTGGGTGGACACTAGAGGGCTTGCTGGCATCATTCCCTCTGCTCCCCCCCCCGGGGCACAGTAAGAAGGTTCAGCAGAGTAAATCAGGGAGCTTTCATTTAGAGTCTTACAGCTGGATTTAAGTTTTGAGGGTGGAGGAAACTGAGAAATACAGTTTCCATTGTATTTCTTTCACGCTGCATCTTCACAAGCTTCATCAGTCCTGGGAGGACAATAGCACTTACTCCTCCTTATGGCAATGACCTTTTCAAGTGCATCTGTAATCAAATAAAAGTTGCTAGTGGGAGCACTGCAAGCACAGACTGTGTTTCAGTTAA
Source organism: Oxyruncus cristatus (assembly GCA_013399855.1). Classification (NCBI taxonomy): domain Eukaryota; kingdom Metazoa; phylum Chordata; class Aves; order Passeriformes; family Cotingidae; genus Oxyruncus; species Oxyruncus cristatus. The sequence continues at coordinate 568,500 of VXAY01007256.1, forward strand.
ACCTCCAGGTAGGCAAAATGATCCCACTAGCAATTAACTACAAGCACTTCAGCAATTAGTTGTGGGTGATGTTCAGGTTGCCTGTGTAACTCTGTAGTATACAGAGGTGTGAGTACCTTAGGATGGGCAGGCTCTGGACTGAGGTGTTGTGAGTTGCTGTCTGTAAGTCTTTAGCACTCTCCGTTGCCCCTTGGGAATTTGGTTTCATATCAGGAATTGTGACAGTTATGATGTGCTTTCCCAGATCCGGGTGCTATCTGATTTCTTATGCTATTTGCTCAGCTATGCAGTTGAACGCAGTGCTGTGTGGAGAACACTCACAGTGTGTCCAGCCGGCCTCATCCTGGCACAACTCTTGGTCCCTGCTCCACCTTACCCACTATCAAAGCTGTTACTTAACAATGACTAGTTTCAGAACAATTATATCCCTCGGTTACCTCTTCAGCATGTAATAAGAAACCTTCAACCACTTCGTTGGAGAATAAGAGACAGAATGGCTTTGGAAGTTAATCTGCTGCCAGCAACCAGCCTTGCAGCAATGGGTTAAGTGGGAACATCCCTGTAGACTGTCCCTCACCAGACTGTTTTCTTGAGTTGACCTGCTACGATTTTTCCCTCCCCCCCTCCCCTTTCCCTTCTCTCTCTTTCTCTTTATTCTTTTCCTCAGGTCTCTTGATTTCATGCTGGCTTTCTAAATTGAGGATAAAGTTAATTCACAGCACAATGCCGCAGCTGGAATGAAATGTGGCCAGTCGCCTGTGTGGAGTGGAGGACTCCATGCTGGCTGGGGGTGGCTTGTTGCATCTCCTAAGGCCACTGCGGGCTGTCACTGATTTATTGATAGTGCTTCCAGCAACAAAGCAAGAAGTTAACTAATTATGAACATATGGTTCAGCTCACGCTTGACTCAGCAGCCCCCTTGTTAGCCTGGAACTGCCTAGGTGTTCCAAAGCAGGAGAAGAGGAAAGTTTTGGGTGGAAGGTGTGGTCCAAAGTCCCACTGACAAGCCAGAGGGAGACTTGATTGATCTTAATCTATTCTTTTTGTTAGGAGGCAGCATGCTGCTGTCAGGAACAGCTTGGTAATAACAGATTTGTGGCCTCTAAGTCCTTGTAGTTATAGCCAGCATGCGACACTCGGTCAGCTCCTTGCATGCTCTGTTCTTAATTGGTCTCAATGGTGGGGTCTGAAATGAGACGGCAGTTCAAGGTGCAACACATGCTGTACCTGAAATTGCAGCCTGTGAGCTACTGCACAGATGTCAGCTTTTTACCAGTGGGCTTACTACTGGGGACCCGGAGGGTCCGTGCAGAAAGGGACAAGGGATGTCTGAGAGGACCCTGCAGATTTTCAGGGCTTAATATGGAATTAATTAGAGGAAAACTTAGAGAGAGAGAGTGTGACTGGTAGAGGAACAAGAAGGGAGGTGCAAAGAACTTGTTAGGAAGTTAATCAAGGTGGATTGCAATTTTGTCTGCATTGAGTGGTCAGCATGCATAGTCTGGACATGGGAGAATATTTAATGGGAATTGATACCAACTAGAGGTGGGAGGAGGGTGTCTCTTTCTGTCCATCTGTTGGTCTTTTAAAAGTGAATTGGTCTATGCCACAGGATTCAAAACAGTGTGGTTAAAGACTCTGTTTTTTCACAGGTATACATGGTTTGCAGGAAGAATGAGTGTATTTCTGTCCAAATTTTTAAAACAATGTTAGGGTTCTTTGAGTTTCCTTGACTGAAAATGCTAAGCACAGAAAGAAAGCAACTTTAATAATAGGCAGCAGAAAGAACTCCAGGGGTGAGTTATTTGACACAGCCAACAAAGAGGTTATTCTGTGACTACCTAGACAAAGAAAATGTGGGCAGAGAGCGTTATCTGTTTGCTGGGATGCATTAGCAAGACCACAGTCAAGGTCTCCCAAGGCTGAGGGAGATGGTTAGTGACCCCTCCTAGGCACTTGTGAAACTGCATCTGGTTTTGACCTTCACAGTGCAAGAAAGTTGTTACCAAACTGGAGAATAAAGCAGGAGGGCCACCGTGCTGGTCAGGAGGCTGGAGTTTATGAGGGTGAAGGAGCTGGATTTGCCTAGTTTGGAGAAGAGGGCTAAGGGAATTTGATGACAGTCTTCCACTGCCATGGGAGTTTATAGAGAAGACAGAGGCCAACTCTTCAGACGTGCACAGTGAAAGGACTTCCAAGTATTCCAAAGCTGGGACAAGATATATTTCAATTAGGTACAAGGGGAGGTAAAAAAAAAGGAAACCCAAACATGATAAGCTAGAGAGCTATGTAATTGCAATTTCTGGTGGTTTTTATAACTTGGCTGGGCCAAGTGTGATCTAAATTTGAAAAGGACTCTTAATTTTCCTGTGGCCAGGCTGCAACTGGAGCACAGCCCAGTGCCTGTGACAGAGGCACATGGCTCACGTTCTGTCAAGCGCTGCTGTGCCGGCTGGCTCGTGGCTCCGGTGTCCTACCATGATGTACATGGCAATTATCATTGTCACTCTTATGATGTAATGAATTAGGACAGTTAATTGGTGGGTAAAGCTGATCTGTAAACAACCATTTGGAACATAATTTTCACAGATACAGCAATAGGTTTTCTTAGTAGAGGCTGTGCTTTGAGCTGTGATTAGCTGTTTAGAGCATAAATTATTTTTGATGCTAAATAAGTGCCTGTCCCTCAGCTATTTTTTATCTCCTGTGAGGCAATGCTGCAGCTGAGTTGAGGAATATGAGAAGTCTCTGGGAGACCTCATACTGCTACTGAGTATGGTTTCAGTTCACCTGGCTGACTGCACTGGTGTGAGTTGGGAGCACTGATGTAACTTATACTACAGGTTCAGGCTATTGAGATGTTCATCTCTATTTAAGTCATCTAGAGGAAGTGCAGGGATTAATTTTCAGGCTATTAAAGCTCCTCTTACAGTTAATTTCTGACCAAAGCCTTGCTTTGAGTTTGCCTGTGGGGACCTTCTCTGGCTCAAAGCTTTGCTTGCTATGTAACCACATAGGAATAGTTACTACTTACTGAGATCCCCATGTCAGCATCTCTGTTGTAATACATACATTAAAAAAACTCACCAAGACTAATGTTCAGGTTTAAGAATTTATTGAGAATTTGTTTTTACGACTCTAATAGTGTGAGAGAGAGAAATCTGAAGGAATCAGCAATTAATCTCAGTGTAACACCTTGTAAGCATGTCTGTGTGGTGCAAAGCAGCTTTGGAGGAAATAAGAACCAGGATTTGGTGCTTCCTTGTTTCTCTTGGGATCCATGTCTGCTCTGTTCTTCACCCAGAGAAGCAGTGTAGTACAGTGGAGACCTTCTCGAGGTAGTGTTGTTATTCCTCACTGCAAAAAAAATGGCCACTGCTTTGGTTTGTAGCGTGTGCAGGTTATTCAAAAAGACGAGAATGTGTTTATGAAAAATTCAAATGGATTGGGCTCAGATTTGAAAGTGACTGGATCAGTTTGTGGTTTTGTACCTAACTAGGAAGGGAAGCTGGGGTGAAGATTAGGATTTAGGTCATGATCCGAAAAATACAATAAATACTCAGAAACATGTGAGTTTGAAGTCCAATTTCAGGCTTGCTGCCAGGGAGCTCTCCTAGCTGCCAAGTTAGGAGGAGCTTTTCTGACTTTAGTTGGAAGTTGTTTCTCCAAGGCAGACCTGCATCTGAGTAGGAGCGGTTATTTGGTTTAGCTGGTGCCAAATGGAAATTGGTAGGAGTGATCATAGTTTTTTGGGCACTTTATGGGCACCGTTCAGGCACCTTTCTCTGGAGCTGGCCAAAAAGGGGGAAAAAAAAAAATCTAACCAAAACTCCTAGTGCTGATGAATGAGACCAGCACATACAGATCAGAGGCAGAGGAACTCTATAGTAAGACCCTGCAAACTGAAGACCTGTGTTCTCTGCAAGTAACACCATGTTCCTGCTTAAGCCTGTGGAGGACTCAGAGCTTCTTTACTGTGTGTTGGTAAAATGATGTGTTTCCTGGTGCAGAAGTTGCAACACCTGTAGTGTTATACTCAAAAATCTGTTTCTTTGTCGGAGGGAGCTTTACATCACAATGGATGAACTCTTCAGGTATGTTCCCATATAGAATTCAGTGATATTTCCCCATCTGCTAATTTCCTTTGGCTTCCCAGCTAAAACTGGGATCTGTGTCATGACACTACTGTTTGAATACCAGTTGCTGCTCCCTTTCCCACCAAACTCAGATGTAGCCATTAGGATGACTTGCATCCTGCTGCAAGCAATATGTCCAGTCTTTACCCTACAAAGGTATTGTTTAAAGGGCTCTGAAGATTTTGAACAAACTGGCCTGGCAGGGGAACTTTCAACTTCCCCTCCTTTATGGGCACAACAGCCTGTGTTTGTAAACAGAGCCTTAGAGGAGTAGTGGGAGCCACTGGAGGACTGTCAGCTGGTTAATTGGATGTCAGCTCCCTGCCGGGGACGGGGGCTAATGAGTCATCCTGCATAAAGGGAATGGCCCTGGGAGAAAGGCAAAGACTTGGACAGCAATAATCACATCGACAGAGAAGCCCAGAGCCCCCCTGTTGGGATAAAGACAGCGCAGCATTTGGGGACAGAGGGCTTCCCTGTTTGGATTTTGTTAAATAGAGATTAAGCAGGTTCTGAATTTGTGAAGTTGAGATATTATTACCGGTGCGTGTGTTTAAACATGTGCTCATCTGCATGGGCAGTGGGCTAATATGCAATATAAACACCTTCAGTTTATAGGTTTTGGTGGCCTTTGTTTTTTGAAAAATACCTAAGGAAAGAAATAAAAATGATATATTAATGGGGAGTTTAATGCAGGAAATGGCAAGAAGGAATCATACAAGGAACACTGCAATCACTACTTCCAATTAGGAAGGTTTTTTTTCTTTTGAAAACATAAGACAAAGATTACATCCTTTTTGCTGAAAACTGTCTTCTGAAATTATGATTTTTTTCCGTGAAAACCTAACATTAAAAAAAAACTTGAAGTTTTTTGGAAGTTAGCATTTTGTAAATAAGTTTACATTATGTCAAATAATATTTTGATTTGAAAATATTTATCTGATATGAATAAACAGAGGGATTTTATTTATGTCTTTTTCAAGAGGGAAGCATGAATGAGAGAAAGATTGGATATTGGTATTAAGTTCTATAATAAAGCATATATTCCCATTTAAAACTATTTTTGGCAAAGGAAAAGCTAATAAGAGAGAAATAGACATACAAAGAAAGGTAACATAAAGATTAAAAGAATCTTGAAAGATGTCTTTAAGAAATCCTGGTAAGTCATTAGGCCTGTCTGTATGCCCTAAAATGAGCTGCTCTTTACCTAAGCTGTGCCTGATGGGTGTTTATTTAACCAGCTCTTAAAAAGAGAGAAGAATGGACGATCCATTGCCAACCAATTCTTCAACATGCCACTGTTCTTGCTGCAGAGGTTTTTCTTGATATCTAGTTTAAACCATCCTTGTTTTACTTCAAGTTCATTGCTTCATGCCCTGTCCTCCTTGAACACAAAATTAGTTCACTCACCTCTTTCAGCAGCATTTTCCACATTCAATACCTTCCTTAAATCTTCTTCAGAGTAAACATCATATTTTCTTTTTCTTTCATGGTATACAGATTATTAATTGTTCCAGTCTGTCTCCCCACAAGGCTTTCTTGACTTGCTATTTATTATTTCCTTAACAACCAAGAGAAGGGTGGGGGAGGAGGGAAGGTAAAACAGGAGCTGCTGTGGAGAGAGTTTGTTAGCCAGGAGAACTTTTGTAGGTAGGAGCCACTTCTAATTGAAGTGTCAGGGAAGTGGAGACAGTGCTGGATATTGCCAAGCCACAATAGTCATCCTGAAGTTTGAGCACATCTCAGTTGTGTGTTGCCCACCCTCATCTTGTCCTCTGTAGCACAGTAGTGTGCACCCTCATCCTATTACAGATCATGGCAGTAGCACCAGGAAGACCTGTATGCCTCAGTGCTCTTAAGTCATTCCAAAATGGCAATTCATATGGCTGACAGCCAAAGGAGTAAATGAAGTATTGGCTTCTCTCCCAATTTATGCAATGTGCTGTATTTTATCAGTGCTTCTCTGAGGTTTTCAGTATAGTCAAAAAAGCAAATGGACAAAGTGGTGTTTCTCTTGATCTGCATTCATCTGTGGAATCCAGACCTGGTCTGAAGCTGGTGAGGAAATACCTCATTTAGATTCTAGAATTGCCTAAATATTGCACAGTGGCCTGAAACTATGGGACTTCACAGATAGGGAAACTCTTTTTTTGAAGGCTGTGGATCCCTCAGTAGCTGTTACATTTACAGGAGCTCCTGTTTACCTTGGACTCTTGTTTGTGCCTTCCAACAGGGTGGCTCTTTTGGAGATAAAGGTTTCTAATGAACCAGTATGTGCAAGAAAGAAGACATCTTGCAGAGAGCTGGAGGAGACAGTGTGGTTCCAGTTACCCAAGGGAGGATGAAGCACAGTGTCACCTCCTTCCAGAGCAAGAGGGTTAGCTGGATAGCATGGTGCATTTACCTGGCTGCTGCTTATGCTAGATCAGATCAGTGGAGTAAAATCAAAAAGCTGTCTACCCTACACCAAATTAAAACAGAATCAGGAGAATTAATATGCTTTATAAATGCAGGTTAAGCACACTATAAGCACACTGTAATTATAGTCAGCTGCCTGGCTAGTGCAATCCAGTAGCACTGGCTTAGGAATTAAATTCAATATACAATTAATAGGAGCTTATATTAAAGGCATTAGTAGAGTTACAAAAGCTTTGTAATGACAGAGTGCGACCCAGCCTTGGACAGAGACAATGGGGTTTTGTGTGCTATAATTAACACGCACAAACCCTCCTCATTAACTTGACAGTTTTCCATTTGCCTTTTGAAGAACTGAGCAGTGCAAAGCACACTCGGCCCATCAGAGATGGGACCTGTGCAGGCAGTATAGAAGTGCTGGGGATCTCAATGCTGTCTCCCCTTGGGCAGTATGAGCTGGTCAGCTGAGACACCTGATGAAATAACTTATTTACAAGGTCAGACTCTGCCCCCGCACTGCCTGTGCATGCCTGAGTGCCAGGACCAGCATGCAGCTGCTACTGGCCCTCTGAAGAGCTGCATCTCTTTTTTTCTCGTCCTTGCTCACCTGAAACAAGTGATTATCAGTGCAGGGAAGTATTTTGACCTGTTGCAGGACCTGATAGTTCAGGGAGAGGAGCAAATGCAGGAGGCAAGAAATTTTCTCCTATATGAACCAAAATATTAGAAGAAATCTCACATTGAATTCCAGACCAATATGGCAGTGTTTGTGATCAGTGACAGCTAGAATCTTTGAGGTCACTCTGCAGGTCCAGGATACTGCTGGAGAAGGACTGTGTGAATTAAAGATAACAAGCTACAGAGGTGTGTGTAGGAAAAGATTTATATAGGGTATCTGAACCTAAAAAAGGGGAGAAAAGCAGAATTTGAGAACTAGGACTTTTAAGGCAAAGAATATTCAGCAGCAGCTTATTTGCTTTGCGTCCCACATGCAGCTTAAAATTCAAATGACACACACATAGTCTTTTGGGGACCCATTATTTATTTTACTAAGGTGGAGTCTGATGTTTAAGGATGAGGAAAAAGATTAGTGTTCACCTTCAGATCAGACAGTGTAGCTGTGCTAATTAGCTCCTGAGGTACTCCACTCATAAGACTTGCATCACTAGTGCTGCTGACCTTTGGGATAGGTCTGCACACACTGCCAGCCCTGTGGCAGTGAAGGACGTGGCAATGCCCTGTAGTTGCCAGGGTTTAAGGTATACAGACCTCAGATCTACTCCATTCATCCCCTAAAGACCGGTTCCTTCTCTTACATTTCACTAGGATACTGTGAAAAGATTCTGTCCCACTAAGCAGCACTTCCCTTCTTGAGAGAGGATAGATGGCTGAGATGCAGTAAAATGTGTGACAGGGGCTTTCTGTGCTGGGACAAGCACCTATGAAACTCGGTAGCCAGATGCAGAGATGATCCAGAGAGAAGCACCAGGGCTGTGGCCCAACTATCGACCCTTTATTCCCCCTATTTGCTGAATGTAAAATACAGTCAATTTCTAACTAAAGGTCTCTCATGGGAGAACCTCTTTTGAGATTATTTCACATTTAAGTTGACCTTCTTAACCTTATGATTTGGCTTGTGTCTAATGCCCCTCCAAAGCCCATCTTTATTCTCAAGAGAAGCTCTTCTCTGTCTTTTTTGCTGTCATCCTAGAATTTTGGGGACAGGCACTAATCTAGAGGAATATTATTTCTGTCAAAGTTTTGCTACTGCCTGACTTTGTGTGTGAACCTGAACAGCATTCTAGTTCTCACCTGAGACAAGGTGCAGTCTTTCCTGTTTAAAAAAGCAACCTGCTTTTGCACTCACTTTTCAACATTTTGCCACTTTCAGAAAATGTTGTGTTTTCAAGTGCTGCAAAAGATATCAGAGTCATTGTATAAAAATAATTCCATGTTGCTTCCTTTCTTTTCTATTAACTATGCAGTCTGTGCTGGAGCTTCTTATAAAGCACACTTTACTGCTGGCTCTGGCTTTCCTGTAGTGCGCTAATATGTAATACAAATGACATCTGCCATGTTTCATTTGTTCTGGTGCTTAAGTTTAGGGAAGAATAGCTCTCACTTGTGATGGGAAGTCTCTCCCTCTGTGTTAAACTGCCTTGCAATTTGTTACGGTCAGTAAAGAGGGCTGCTGTTTGCTGAGGCTAAAATAGAAATCCTACTAGTGCACTAATCATGTAGTAAATACAAAGGCAATGCTTCTAGAAGTTCCTGAGCTTGAAATTCCTCACAACTAGGAAGGTATATGGCTGAAGCATTGCCCTGCTCTTGCATTCTTTCCTGAACATCTTCTACTGGCTGGAGAAGAAGATACGTTATAGAGCTAAATGGTCCATTGGTGCTGTTGTATCTATGTATGCATAAAGATTAATTAACATTCAGCTCTTCTCCTCAAAATGAGGGGGATTATCCAGCTGTGTTCTGCATGTTGCTTAATTTGTCCAATGTTTACCACTTCTCATCCTAAAGGTGGTGATAACTGGAGGGTTAATGGGGTTGTACCAGAGATGAGTTAAAAAAGGTGACTAAAAATAAAACGTTCCAGCCTAGATAATAGTTTGCTGTGTTATTGTCATCTTGAGCAGTGAAAAAATTTAAACCATCAAAATCGTTATTGAGTGACATTTTGAAAATTAAATTGGAAAATTTAATTAGATTTGCTTCTTCTTTTGGTCTGCCCTACAGACCTGCTCCAGGTTGTCTTAGGCAGTTTGTCTGTGCCAACTGGTTCTTGGCTATCTGTTGTGTTGCTCACTGCCCGTTTTCACAGTCTGTACTGGGGCTGCAAAGGCTTTCTCCTGTGCTGTTCTTATGACTTGGGGCTTGCCTCATGACTTTTTTTCCCTTTTAAAAAAATTCCTTTCATTGCCTGAACCTCTTAGTTTCTGCTAATTCTGCCTTTTGTTCTTCGGTGTTGACATAACTAGTGATTTTATAAAGCTATGTGGCAGATAGCTTGCATGAAGGTATAAGCAAATAACTTACTCTTGTTTTGCTTAGAATTGTAGAGAAGGCAGTGTTTGTTTAGATACACTCAAATGTGCCTGCACTTCTTATTTGAACAGTGTATGATTTTAGCATGTATGTATGGACACAGGCATATATGCCCTATCTGCTTTATCACACACTTATGTGCACTCCTGTTGTGTGCCCTGAGTCCAGATAGATTTCATACACATGGTCTGACAGTCTGATTGTTGCTATTACGCTTCAGATTATGTTTTCAAAAATAATTTCCTGCCACATTCCTGACTGTATTTGTAGGCTGAGTTTATCCTCTTCCCTGCTGCTCCATGATCTGCCCCTAGGTTACTAACAACCCCAACAGACAGCCTGGCTCATGCGACCTGCTGCTTAGACACAGATTAACTACCAGCCATATGGACTACCAACTTCACAAATTCCTCTCCTTTTGCTTTCTGCTCTCAGTAAAGTTAATGGACAATTTGCTGGTAAAGAAAACATTAAACAAACCCCCAAACCTGTGACATAATCACCTGGGTTTAACACAACTGGCCCCTCCATCTGCCCTTACACTGGGATTTGTGCATATAAAGCAGAATATTGTGCCACGTGCAGAGCGGGTTCATACTGGTGGCTTTGCCTTATGACATAGGTACTTGTTTACAATACAGTGGAATTAGACATAGGCATTATGCATATGTTGCACACATATAACCCTATATAAGTGTATATTCTCAAAAAGATACCCATTGTGGTGTTGTACTTTGATTAGTAGTGATTCCTGTGGTCATTTCTTAAATGTTATTAGACTGGCAGACCATGTTTCAGTGTGATTTCCACACTGACTTTACAAAATACATATCTGGGGAGCAGACCACAAATGGCCAGAAGCCCAGAGATTTCTCAGAATGTTAAGATGCTGTGATATAAATAAGGAGAGGGCTGGGAGAAGGTCTGTGTTACATTTCTAGTGTTCCATCTCAAGATTTTATCAGAAAACTGAACTCTTGAATACCAAGTGCTGACTTCAGGGTGCTCTTTGTAAATATTATTTCCTGTCTGTGTCTTAGATGTAGGGTGCCAAGATGCTCAGGAATTACAGGGCTGAGTCTTGGAAGTGCTCAAGGCCAGCATTAGCAATCATCAGAGGTGTGCTCTGCCCCAGTCCTGTGCCTGGACCTGTTGTGCCTATGGATCTTCTCCAGACTGAGTCCTGACTGACTCTGCTTGGGCTTCTTGCCATCTGGGGTAGACAAGGAAATCCAAAAGAGATGGCAGCATGAGTTGGTGCTCTCAAAAACATGCTGTGTTGTCTGAGGTGCAAGTGAACCTGCCTCAAGCCACCTCAGGCAACCACCAGTCAAGAAAAACCCTTCTGTCACTGGGGCACTCCTATATTTATGACTTGGGTTACAGGCATGCTGCATCCAGTCACTTGTGAATTGGTAGTTCATAACATGTGTTTATCTGCAGTGTGTGTGTTCACATACAGGTAACCTGATACCTATAAACGTGTCAGATTATCATCTTTATTACTGTTACTTGGATCCTTAATTTAACCCTGGAGTTAAGACTTTGCATCTTAGGTTGTAAGCATTAGCTTTATATTTCTTTGGTAAAGGGCTAAATGATTGTGGAAAGAGGAGGACTTAAATTATCTCATTGATAGGCAAGAATATAATTGGTGAAACTGCTGTGATAGTTCCAGAAGTGCTGGGTTTATGGATGTGTAGTTTCCTAAATGCTTCTGAAAGGGTTCATTCTTGAATGTTTTGGCAAATAAGAAATTTAAAGCTTCAAGGAGAATCAAATGAAAAATTCAATATAATATAAACCGCTTAAGAAGGAAACAGATTTTAAAAAATATTCTCTAACTTTTAAATAGGAAATATTAATATTTTTACAGTCTCTTTGACTTTTCCACATGTATTGCACCATAGAAATTCAAAGATATCTTATTGGACCTAATCCATCACTTTACAGGCTACCACTTTTCCTTATACATCCCCAAAATTAATAGGTTTGCTAATGGTTTTTGGCTTCTTCCAATTTTTCAATCTTTGGAAAGAGGAAAAAAAAAAGGCCCTCAAATTAAAAGGAATGAAGCATGGCTTCTCCAGTGACAGAATGAAAATTGGGATAGAATGAAAGAGAAGTGCCAAATGATTGAGGGAGTTTCATAAAAAGATTTCTAGTATTTCTTTTTAGAAAAAAAACATATTCTTTCCAAATATCCCAAATGATGATTACCTTTTTTGCTCTCATACTGAACATCTGTAGAAAGGCAGGCATCATGTGTGAGAAGTACTGAAAAAATGTTGGGAGTCCCACATCAGGTGGTGTATTCAACTTATCTGATGCTTTGGTTCCTGCTTTGAGCTGCAGTTGCTACTACAGAAACCAGTAACACAAAATTGAACCAGAATCTGTGCTTTTAAATTAAGGGATTTATAAGCGATTTTTGACAAGTGATGGTTATTCTGAAAGGGTATATGCGACTTTACATGCTGCATTTTGTAAATGTAAGTGCTTTTAAACCATCTGTACAGTCAGAGGCAAGTCTTTCTCTCCTGGTTTTATTCAAGTTGGTAACAGAGAAATGAGATTGAAGGGGTGATCTGGTATCCATGTAGATTCATTGAATGATTCTGCTGGAAATATTAATGCTTAGTCTTACCTCAATAGAGATGGGTAGAGCTATCTCTTGTTCCTGCGTTGCTGGGGAGCGAAATACCTGGGGACATCCATCCTCACTTGCATGCTCGGTGACCACAATGTGTGTCATTCTTTGCAGCTGGATGGTTTTAACTGTGTGCTGACGAGGAGGTTCCTGACTTTTCTCTCTCTGAGCTTAATGATGAAAATCCCTCACTTTCATCTCAAAACTAGATTAAACATTTGTGGTATTATTTGAAATGGGTGGAACTGTCCTTTGACTTGCCTGTTTTGAGCCAAATCGATCTCATGCCCTTGGATCTGCATGGCTGTTCTGGCTGGCTGAGAACACAGGGCAGAGGCAGGCCTGAGGGCAAGACAGGCTGAGAAGAACGAGATACAAGTGTCTGTCTTTAATCTGTGGGATGTGGAAATTTTTGTTTAATTCTAAGGTTTGAAATACCCCTTCACCAAGGAGGGAAACCCTGACAGTGGCCCCAAGGTTCCAACTTACGGTGTGGCTCTGCAGCCAGTGCAGAGCACCCAGGGCTGACCAAGAGCAGAAACTCATCTAATTATTCCAAAATGTGAGCAGTGCATGAGGAGAAGGGCTTGTTGCTGTTTGCTGTGCTCTGCCTGCCTTATGTGAACCCTTAGCTGACTGATGGCATGGTCAGAGGAGCAGACACAATGTACAGTTGTAAGGTCTTTGCTTCTCTGATAATACACATTCAGCTTGAGTCCTCTGTCCCATCCTGGTGTAATGAAAATTTCTCAGCAGGATGGTGACTTGTGCTGTGGCTCCAGGTCCTTGGGAGGAGGGGGAAGTGGGGTGGAAGAGATTTCTTTATCAGCAAATACCTTGGAAGTCGACGTAGGATATTTAGGGAGCACGTGCAGGCCGCCATGTGAGCAACAGGGAACCAAAGTCTTAATGAAACCCTTTGACAGGAGGGTAAGGCTGGCTGCCGTGGTCACTGGTGCTTAGCTCTGGTGGAGACGCCAGCCAGGCCCTGCTGACATAATCCTCTTAGGGAAAGAAAGAGCAGAAACCGTTTCTATCTGCTCCATGTTCTATTTGGATGTGGTGTTTGCTGTGTCCAAGTCTTCTACATTTCTCCCTCTGTCTCTGAGCCATGGCAGGACATCTTAGGATGGGCGAAAGACTAAGAGTTGTACCATTCCTCATTTAGACCTGGATGTAACTATAGGTTTGGGATGCAGAGGAATAGGAATGGGTCTGCCCCCTGTGCATCACTTTGAGTGTGAGCTGGCAGTCCTTACAACCTGCATTGCTGCCTCTGTACACCTGTGCTTTATTGCTCCTGTCTTTCCTCTCCGAAGCTGGATCTCGCTGCTTTTCTCTTGATATGGTTGCCTTCTCAAAGATCTCACGTAGAGTCACTCTGCTGTCCACAAGCTGCCTTCTAAAATTCTGATGGTGGTTTTGTACCTCTTTGGACTAAACAGATGCTGAGATCAATGTTCTGGAATACTTCAGTTCTGGTAACAAAATCCCAAATCCAACCATTTGTGTTTTAATGGAGGGAAGGAAACTCTGATTCAGATTAAGATCTCTAATCATAATCTGAAACAAATCTTCTTCAGTTTTTTTTTAAAGAATTAATTACAAAATCATCATTTTCTCCAGATCTGAAGAGCCTGAGCAGAGCTTCTCTCTGACCACTATGAAACAGACCTGAAGTGATATCTGGTGCCTCAAGACTCTCTCAGAGGAATGTGTAATACCCAAAATCCGTGGGTAAGGGTTTGCTATCTTCAATCTAAAAGGACAGGTTTCTGCACGTTCAGGGAAAGAATCAAATCGTCACACCCTGTTTTTACTTCCATTCCTGATTTTTATTTTTTATTGGTTTTTTTTTTTTATGTTTTGAACAGACTTTGACACTTTGCAGCATTAAACTGAAAAGTTTTTAGGCTATTGACATACATGACATCCACAGTGCACTGTCTGCTTGCCGTTTGGGGAGAAGCTGATCTTAGTCATGTGGTTTTTGGTCTTTGTACTGGCCAGGTCAGGTAGAGGAGCAGCATGTTTATTTCAATATTAAGCCGTCAGCGGATTATGCCAATGTATTGTAAGGAAAAAGAGGTTCCTGAACATTATTAAGTCTTTAGCTTGGGATTAGGATGTTTTAAGACAGATTTAATTAAACAGAGCAGGGACACCTTTGTGAACCTGAAGTCGGGGTTAATTCACTCCCCTAATGTGGTCCATTTCTTGATTACACAAAGATGAAACAAATTCTATGTCCTACCTGGGGAGCCCTGGATGGGAATGTGAAGTTTCATCTCCAGACAGTTCAGTGCCCTGTCAGTGAGGCCATGATTAATAACCATGTCAAGGGACTCTTGGTGACGGAATGAAATGAAATGGAGCCATGTCTGACAGGGTGCTTTCATGCAGATGGTGGTCCTGGCTGAATGGACCTGATAAGAGGCAACAAGAAAGGGAAGAGGAGAGTGGGATCCAAGTGTTGTCAGGAGGTCATGATTAATGGAACCAGAGATAGGTTCTTATTTAAATTTTCCTTTGTGCTTGGCATCTCCTGGACTGTGACGAGCCTGCTTTCAGTGAAGTGGTGCAATGGGTCAGATGCAATTGGAGCTTACCCCAACTGCCACCACCACGGTAACCAAGCACAAACAAACACTTTCCAGAGCTGTCTTGGATTTCTGATGGTTTTTCACTAGGTACTTCCCACTTTTCCTTGTATTTGGTTCCCATGTCTCAATGTTCAAAAGGCACAGGATTTGCAGATGAGAATGCTGATAGTCTGTGTTAGATCTGCAGAGCTTTTCCTCTTTAAACCTGTGTTCGTACAGCCATGGACCTTACGTTTGTGAGTTTCATGCTAGATGTATAATAAAAAATTAGACATGAGCCTATTTTATTAGGAGAAATTAATTGATGAATCTGGATAACTGGGAATATTACAGTGAATTTTGTGTTTTGTAGAACCACATATTTACAGAGTTTTAAACCCAAAAGGGACCACTTTGACACCAAATATCTCGGTCAATTTTCTTAATTCTCTCTATGCTGAGGGTTTGTATGTGATTAAAACATCTTCTGCCAAAAGGCATCTGCCTGGATTTTGAATTACTAGAGGGGGATATCACTGTGTGAGAGACAGTTCCAGTGTTTAATCGCTGGTGTTAATTGATATCTTCACCTTCTTCTCATTGTGAGCAGTAGCTTCCAACTGTTGAATGAAGGATCCTGTATGTACCTGGCATTGGAAACATGATATGTGGCTGTTGGTCTCATTCTAGTCTTCTCTTTTGGTAGAATGAACAGACTGATCTCTCTTTGCCTCTGCCAGGTTACAGTCCCGTGTCTTTAACCAGTTGGTTTTATTTTTATACTTAACCCTCCTCTCTCCTCAGTGTCTTCCTAAATCACAAGACCCTTCTTATCTTCACATATCCTTAACATTATTTTTTTTTCCTTTTGTCCTAAAAGTATAGGAGAAATTTATGTTGAATTTCTTGCTCGCTATGTTCTCCAATTCCTTCTAAGCACCAGTGCCCTTCAGAGTATTGTTCTCTCCCTCAGTTTTACATATGCAGGTAGTAAAATGAATTGTTTGAACGGTCTAGCTCCCAGAGGGAGCTGACCACTTTCTAATATTTATTACTCAGAGATATGTGTGTTTTATTATCAGAGCTTTTGTGATTATTACCAGTTACTGATAAAACATTGAATAGTATTGGAGCAATACTGAGCTTTGCAGGATGGTAGGATATTCTCAGGTAAGTGTGTATTGCCAGATCTTGGGATGGTGCATTCTCTGCAAACCCAGCAATCATCACCTGAACTGCCTTTTGCCTTCTTGTTGCTCTTCTAGGCTTATTCCTCTGGTTTCCAGGTTTGAACTAAATCAAATCATACTACTGGTGTGATATTAGACAAAAAAGATGGTTCTCAATCCAGATACACCACAAGTTTGAACAAGACAAAGGAAATGTTGGTTTCCTGTTTTGCAGTTTCAAGGCTGTACCTGATATGTACAGCTATAAGCTCTCTTGGAAAAAAAAAAAAAGGCAGCTTCAAATCCTTTGTGTGAACTGAAAGTAGATGAATATGCAAACCAAGTTTCTGTATCCTTGCAACTGCTTTCTCATTTCTTGTTCCAAGCATCTGTATAAATCTGATGGGAGTTCCTGCTGTGGGCAATCACGGCTGAACACAAAGCCAAGGATACAAATGAAGTACAGATTTTCAAAAAGTTATTTTAGAAATCCTGTACAGTTAATGCACTTTAAGCCTAGCAGTGATTTTTTTCAGTCAGACCACTTTCTGCACACAGTATTTGGGGAAATTTTCAAGTCGGGGAACAGTCAGGATTTGGCTCTGTGTAGTACTCTAAATGCATCTTGGTGCAGACTTGATTTTCTCATTGGGTCTTTTTTTATTGTTTTGTTTTTGTTTCTGGAATGCCAAACAGCTTGGTTGTAGTGCTGTTGACATGCAGATCTGGACTCTGGCCTAGCAGACAGTTAAGGAAGGACAATAATGCCACCTTATGTCCTGATTTGTCACTGCCGAGCCAAATACTTAGTTCAAGTCAAATGTGTTCTGAGCAAGGAGTGCTGTGGGCTGAGTTCCCTCTGCTTCCTGGAGTTATTTCTGCTTGGTCAGAAAGAATCCGAGATGAATGTGAAATGCTTGGTGTTTTGGTAGAGAATTTGCTCCTACTTTCGATGGGTTTGGCAGGATGAAAGTAAAGACAGGAAAAAAAAAAAAAAAAGACAATTTGGCCCCAAAGTGCTGAAATCAAAACCTGCAAATGTGATGTGGCAGATTGTCAAACCTGGAAATATTTACGTGAAACACTTCCTGGTTTATTAGTAGATCAGATAAAATTTATAAATGAAAAACAGCTTAGGCAAGTGTTGCTGATTTGAAAAACTTCTTCAACAAATTTAGAATATTTTTAAAATAAATGACACTAAAACTGGAATGACATTGGAAATATATATTTACTGTCAGTAGACTTCCATGGTTTTTGACTGTTTCTTTGTTTTCTATGAAAGTTTGAATTTCTTAGAAAATGTAATTTTCTAAAACTTAGTAGGAATTTTATAGTATTTTATAGAAATAGTTCATGTAGTAGGAGGTAACTGAACATCAATATGGCTGCATTCAAAATTAGCATTTAATAAGGTTCTCTGATTAGTGGTTAATATTCCCAGTCATTTGGAGGGAAAAAGGTGTGATTTAATAATTAAGGAATACTATTTAAGTTTTTTGTGTGTGTGTGCACCTCCACATGCACAACACATTTAATTACTTTATTCTACCAGCTTGGCAGTTAGTGGTAGCCCTTTTTTTTTTTTTCCAAACATAGGTCAGCTACCCATTTATCTGATGGATTGGAAGTGAAGTATTAAAGAAAATAGGTAAATACCCTGGACTTACAAGAATTTTCCTTTAGAACAAAGATGTAATTGCATGGTAAATTAATATAATTTAGGCAAACATATCTGTATAAGCTTGGGATTGCAAACACGAAGTCAGTATGTGATCTTATTGGCTGCTGTTCTCTAAGACTGAAATGTATTTTTTTAATATTTCTCCCAAGATGTCATGTTTTAGAATCATAATATAATTTAGGTTAGAAAAGACCGCTTAGATCATTGAGTCCAACCATTAACCCATCACTGCCAAGCCTACCACTAAACCATATTCTGAAGTGCCACATCTACATGTCTTTGAAATACCTCCAGGGACGGTGACTCAACCCTGGGCAGCCTGTTCCAATGCCTGACCATCCTTTCAGTGAAGATGTTTTTCCTAACATCCATTCTAAACCTCCCTGGTGTATCTTGAGGCCATTCCTCTTTTCCTGTCACTTGTTACTTGGGAGAAGATTTTACACTTTGATTTTGTGAAAAGGTTTTGGAGACGTGTAGCTGTCAAAATGGTTTATAGCTCCATCTATATCAAGCAAAGAGGTGAAAACACCAACTGACTCAAATAGGCTTTGGATCTGACTTTACCAATTACTAGGATGGAGGGCAGGTATACCCTTCCTCTTCCAGGGCCCTAGAGAACCATCTGTTTCACAGGTAGGACAGTTTTCTTTTATTGTTGTGGGTTTGTTTGTTTGGTTTTTTTTAGTTTTTTTGTTTGTTTGTTTGGTTGGTTTGGTTTTTTTGTTTGTTTGTTTTTTGTGGTTTTTTTTTTCCCTGTATGCTTGCTGTGTTTTCTGTTTTAGCTCTTTTTTTGTTTGACTGATTTTTGTTTGTTTTTGCTCGTTTGTTTTCTTCCGTCTATGTTTTCTGTGTTTAGTTTGGGTTTTTTTGTGCAGGTTCACAGCCAACTGGCATTTCTAATGTGTCTCTAATAGTGTGTATAGATGCACAGGCAGATGTGAGTTTCTTTGGCCTTCTCTTTCCTTACTGTGAAATCCATCTTACAGTTCTGAGCATAAGTGAAACTTCATATAAGCAAAAAACACACCTATTTATTCAGGACAGACTCTGTAACTTGTGAGAACAATTTTCCTCTATTGATTCTTGCTGTATGGAGAAGGCTTTCTGCCTATGTGTTATTTTGTTACAGACTTTTCAGATGCAACTGTTTGTTTGGGTGATGTTGTCCATTCACTGTGTGAAAAATGGCAGTGAACCAACACAGTGTTCTCCCTGAGTTTCTAGTTGAGAATGATGTGGAGGAACACCAATTACTATTTTGCACACAGAAAGTGTACATAATCCTGCCATGTGGATGTTGCTGAAGTCGTTGGAACTTACTGAAATAAGCAAAAGTTGAATGTGGTGTGCTCAGAAAACAGGTGGACAGATAAAGCTCCTTCAGGTATAAGGCAAGACTATATTCTTCACAAAAAAGCCTTCCTCCCCTCTGGTAGAAACATGTTCTCCATGTTATTTAATTTCTGTTGTGAAGTTGGTACACTGTTCTGAACACACTCAGGTAATAAACAGGTTTAAAAAATAATGCAACATAATGCAAAAAAATAATGCAACAGAACAACAGAAGTGCAAAGAGTCTAATTCTTAAGGTTCCTAAGAGGTCACAGCTACAATTTTGTGTGTATGGAGCTTGCGGAAAGTATGAATTTGATGAAATTCCACAAAACTTTTGGGAGCAAGCATGTGATCACACTGGACCATGGCAGAGGAACTTCTGGAAGGGTTGGTGACCTTCAGAGGGAAATATGTGATTCCTGTGAGGCAGCAAGTTTGGTCTTGCAACGGGAGAGGCGTACCCTTGGTTACCTGCTACATGTGTCAACATAGGGAAAAATGCACTGTAGATTGGTGTCTGTTAACTGTTTTATATTGCCACAGCAGACCTTATTAAAAATAACTATGCAAACTCATAGCTTTAGTGGTCAACTGAATGGTCTTGTGTGGGTCGACTCAATGCCTTGGATGATTCTCTGGAATCAAGAATTTATACAGGACTCAGTCCAACAGAACTTCAGAGCACCTAAAGCTGTGCTTCCAGTTACGGTTGCCTTCTCTTCTTTTTCTCTTGTTTTCTAGGGGCTTCATGCCCAGTATGTCACAACCTATGGGGGAAATATGGTCCTTTGCTGCAGAAATGAGCACTCAAGGTATTTTATTTCTCCCAGCCAGAGGTGGAGGCAGGGGGAAATAACCCATGTTTTGATCTTTCTCTTACTACAGCATGGATTTGTTTTTCCTCATACACAGGTGGCAAGGCAGGGGGTTGTCGTTGTCTAAACAACTTCTTTGGGAAGAGAGAAAGGAAACTTCTTTCTGTAGAGAGAAAGGAAAAAAGAATCCACTCACTTTCCTGCTTTTGTAATCTCATTCCAGGGTTTTGGCATCATCTCTCTGTGTATCTGTTGTGGTGTTTAGCGAACATTTTACTCTGCCCTTGCTATCTTTGTGCCCTTATGGGTTCCTCTGTAGGTCACACCTCCTCCTTGGATCAACTTAATTTCATTTGCTTTCCTCCTGAACCCTTATCTTCTTGGTTAAACAGGGTGCTGAAATAGTTGGCAAACTTTGAGCATCTTTAATTATCATTAGCAAATTGTTGAGAACACAGTAGACAATTGGCAGTCTGGTCTTCAGAGTGCCATTAAAAGAGATTAGAAAAGACTGTTTGTGTGCGTTGCACAAATTTGTTTGTTTTCAAGCACTGAGAGTATAACGAAAATGTCCCAGCCAGGCATAGCTGTTGCCGTAGTACCAGTCAAAGCCTGGGACATACGAGTGAGGCATCGTTGTTGTGGGCTACCCAGGACCTCTGGTTACTGAACCTGGCTCTTCTGAGCAGAAGGCTCGTCGGGCAAAGTGAAAGCCTTGTGCAGACTGACTGCCCTGCTGCTCCTCAAACTTCCCTAGGAATGTCTTTATAGCACTTGTAAGTGGATCATGAAGCCAATTCTATATATTGAATCGCTTAATTATATGAACCAGTAATATACAGGTTGAATATCTCAGGTGGATAAATGTATTACCTCCAGCAAAGATCAATAACAAATGCTTTAGTTAAGAAAAAAAATAATTAAAAAAATTATAAGGTCTCAAACATCCTCAAGGGAAGTTTCAGTTGGAGCTAATGAGTTCTCAGCCTGTTCTCTGATGTGCAGGATGTTATGTCTTTTTAAGTGTTTATTTTGCCTAATATAAAAATACATTCTTATTTTCCTTTGTGCAAGAACTCCTCTAAACATTTGGTGTCAGTAACGCCTTATGCCTGTGGAGTTTCCCCAGGATAAACCTCTCTAGCACCGGAGTGTGTAGAGAGTCTGTGGTGAAACAAGAGTCAGAAGGATGAGGCCCTGCTGCTGGCCATGGGTCTCCTGGCTTAGTTTAAATTACTGTAGAAAGCTTTCTTGGTTATGTGTGTCATACAGGAGAGATGCTGGAAAGAGCCTTCCCACTTTGTAGGAGTTCATCTGGCTTTTCCCTTTGCATTACCAATGTGTTCCTCACAACAAATTTGTCACTTCATTTTTGGAGTCACACATTAATTAGAGATATTGAAGCGGAGCTTAACAAAATGTCTTAGATTTCTCACTTTGATCAAAATTCTGAGTAGTTGTGTTTCAAATCAATGAGACTTTCAGGTTTCCTTGGAAATATGCTGACCTCCAGCAAATGCTTACAAATGTACTGACTTCAAGCTTCTCAAGAAATCCGTGGGGTTTGATATGATTTCTCATACTGTTCTGTTGACAAGATTCACAGCTGTCATGGTTGTGTGGATATCACTGTCCAATCTGTGCATAGGTGTATATTGTAGTGGAAGGTGGAATTTGTGGGAGTCTGGAGAGGGTTTCCAGCTGCTTTGGCAAAACACCCTCTAGGATCTCCAATGTGGTGTTGGCTCAGCAGAGCTGCCTAAGGTGCATTAGCACAGCTCATCGTACGAGACAGATTGAATGTGGAGGAGAGACAGTTCTGGTTTCCCCACATGTAAGATGTTATGGACTGTTTTCAACAGAGATGAGATGAGAATTTTGCAGACCCTGCAAACCATCGGTGGTGTACATCATTGCCTGGTGTTTTAAATAGTACCTGAAATACTTTACAGATTATAGACTGAGAGTCTCCTTGTCAAAAGATGGTGTAGAGGCTAAAGTTTTACATTTGTTTAAGGGAATACTGGAGAAGTTCAGAAAGAAGAAATCCAGCCAGGGTTACCAACCATTGAAAATGCCTCTCTTAGGAAGTTCCTGGGCTGAAAATAGCTGGAGATTGGAAGAATATAAGGAAGAAGTATCATACATCTGTGTGCTCTGTTTAGCTACTGCTGTGGCCACTGTTAAGGCTGGGCTGCTTGCTTAGGGAGGTGTTAACTCTGATTCAATGAAACAAACAGGTTTTTATATAAAACTTCTTTCTATTAACCTATTTTTCTTCTTACTGTATTTTCCAGTTTCAGTGACTATTGAATTCTCAGACGATTTGGGTATGACTTGAGATGTTTCCATCCAGAGTGGAATGAATCCTTTGAAGCTGCAGACCACTGGGCATACAAGGGAATCTAGATTTGATACAAAGTTTTTGCTTCCTTTAAAAGTACCGCACTACTGCTAACAAAGTTTATACTTAGTGTCCCATGAATTGTGCCTCCTCTCCTGTGTGGCTGTTGTGCTTCGGGCTGCAAATGAAGTTCCTGTGTGAACCCTATAGCAGCAGTTAACAAAGCCACTATCCACAGCTCTGTGCTAGAAGGGCAGCAGTTAACAAACGTTGAGCATCCTTTTTGTCTACTTTGCCAGGATAATATTAGTTAATCCACTGATTAGACCAGGTTTGAGTAGGATATAGGACTAGCTATTGCAGTGACAGAGATGAGGGCACATTTTCTCTTTGCTGACCTGCTATGCAGGCAGTGACTTCCAGCTGAAGATCTGAGCAGCTGCTGGGATGTGTGCTAGCTGTCCTCTGTGAAACCACAGCGGGAAAGATGATAGAGGAGGAGGAATAAAATGCTGGCCTGGTGTCTTGATGAGGCAGTAACAACATACATGAAAAATTTTTAAATTTTCAGTGATGGTTGATTTAGGCAGAGAAACTGGAACTGTGAAAGAAAGCTTCAGAGGCAGGAAGAAGGCTCAACCAAAGCAGGTTGAGAAGTGAGTTTTTGTCCATTCCTGCAGGTTTTTAGCCCCCATTGCTGGAGCATGTTTTTGCCCACACCCTGGTGCAACAGAGTAGCTGTTTCACGTGGCACTGCACATGATGCAGTTCTTCGGTCCTTCCTCCTTTTGACCTCCTAATCAATTTTTTCCACTTTCATTTGGGAAGAAAGAAAAGGTTGGGGGGGAGGGAGAAGCAATTTCCTTTTAATTGCTTGTTTGTCCTTGTCTGTTCTTCTATCCTTTCAGATTTCTCAGAGCAGGGTTGGGGGTGTTTTGTCTCTCTTATTTTCACTGGTACCGATGGAGAAGAATGACATTTTCTGCTTGGATAGAAACCAATCACTTCCCCAGACCCCCTTGAAAAAGCTTAATTTGCTCAACTAGTCAGTATTCCATCTTCGTTAAAAAGTCCCAGACTGGAATTTGGATTTAATCCTTTGACTCACGTTTTTTCTTCTCTCCCTTGCCTTCCACATCCCCACTTACACCTCCCAAGTACTCACCACCTTTTTCATTACTATGCACTCAAGTTACCCTTAGCTCAGGAGGGATAAGGACAAAAAAAATACCCCCAAAACAAGAGCAAATAAAAAAGCCCCTCACCAAAGTAAATAAATAACTAGACAGAGAAAACAGACTGCTAGTTCATTTTCTTCTGCCTTTCCCTTAAGGCATGAGGTAATGCCAAACTATTCAGTGTGTGATGCAACTGCCTGATGGACATTCAGAGAATCCCAGCAGTGGCAAAAACAGAATTTACCCAAGCGCGAGTTGGCAGTGAGACCAATTTCTCCAACAAGAGACTATTTAAAGCCACAATGTGATGCATTTTTAACATTTTTTTTCAGTACAGGATTTAATTGAGCCCTGACAAACCACCTAGACATTTGTGCCTGGGTGTTTGTGACTGGAATTGTTTGCTATCTTTGGATTGTTTCAGAGCTGTTCAGTTGTCAACTGAGAATCTGAGGCAGGAATGAGAATTTGTTCCCTTAACACTTGCTCCCTGAGATAGATCAGGAAAGGTTTTACCCCCTGGTCATGTCTTGCCTCTTCAATTTTTCTCCAGTTATCTCTTCCCAGCAACCATTTCCCTTCTGCCAGCTTGCCTGTGAAGGGTGGTGGTGGATGGGATTGGAAGAGGTACTTGGCTGTATTAGCTTCACCTAGAAATGAGAAGCTGTCACAGTGTTGCTGAAGGATGTGGAGGTACCTGTGACAGAATGAGGAATAGCCACAGTTCCTGACTCGGAGCCACCAGGATGCTTTGGCTGTGCAGATGAACTTTATGTCACCTGGCTTTGTAGCAGCACAGCCACAGCACAGCGGACTTGGTAGAGCTCTACAGCTCTCCCTCAGCCTGTACCCCTATGGATTATGCAGTTACCACATCCACTGTAGCTATTTGATGATAACTCCTCTATATCCATACACCATGGTGTTCCAAGCCTTGAATGTGTGTCACTGCATACCAGAACTGTGTTACATGTACTCCTCATCGATGGCAAATTGTCATCCTCAGTCACCTATGCACTTCTTTCTTCAGTGCTCACCTGAGTCTTTGGAAGTCTTAAGGCTGACTTAACTTTGCCAATTAAAACCCGTTAGCACTTAAAGAATGTGCTGCATTAAAGTCAACTCATCTTGCTTCACAGGACTCAACAATTCTGCAGAGTCGGGCCTTGTTGTCTGCCAAAAATTTTTACATCCTTGGACAGAAGTAACTTTGTGCAACTCAATGAAGGATGATAGAGTTGCAAACACAGCTGATCAGCTTTGTTTCATTAGAGTTATCCAAGCAGTTGAGCTTTAGCAATATCTTTTCAGAGATGACAGCAGTGAGATGGTATTTTCAGCAACGAAAGCTCCAAAGTAACCCATTTGTTTACTAGTGTGGGCTCCTGGGAATCACTGTGTTTTTTGGTGCCTCAGTTTCCCCACATGCTGAACAGCAGCAGTGATGGTTGTCCTCCTTTGTGAAGCACTCAGAAGCTGCTGATGCTGGGCAGGCTGGCACTGATGGCTCCTAGGAGGTCACTATGGGTACTGATGATCTGAATAGATGGGACGCAGGAGGAGAGTCTAAGTCATTCCAGGAAGCCCCACTCGCAGTAGCCTCCCTTCCACCACGACACAACTTCCAGTACTCTTCGCTTAAGTATTAATTAACAAATGAGCCAATGCAGAAGCACAGAAGTGATTGGCTTGGGTGGACTGTCCGTTCCCCTGAGGCATCAAGGCTTTTTACTTTTCTTCACTTTTTTTTTTTTCTTTTTCCTTTTTGGATCAAGGCAACGTGTTAAACGTGGTGACTGTGTTGACATTGCACAATATAGAACCACCCCCTCCCGAGTCGGGTCCTTTCGCTGCCTTTGCCTAGGAAGTCACTGCAGAAACATGTTGCCGGGACATTGCACTTGATGCCATCTTGTCGCATGGCAGGAGTCCAGGCCAGCACCCGGGACTGAGTCAATGTATGAGATTAATTTAATCCTCTCTCGGAATCCTCTGATGGAGAGGGGAAGGACAATGACCCACTGCCAGCGTTTATTTTGTCCACAAGTTCAGTTTGAATAGGGAGGAGAAGGTGGTGGTGGTGAGGAAAGGAGGGGAAAAAACCTTCCTGGAGTTCATTGGGTCTGGAGCAGTGCCAAGCCTGGGGGGGTGGCTCACAAATGGGGAGTGAAGAAAAGGGGGGAAAAAGAGTGGAATGATGATTAGAAATCACAAATGAAAGAATCTCGAAGAGGGGGGAGAAGAAAAAACAACAAAAAACAACTTCTCTGCTTCTCTGAATATGTGTAGGGAGGAAAAAAAATTCCTTGCTTTTCTAAGGGCCCTATTCATTAGCAGATGCACTCGCTCTGCTGCCAAGGGAAAAGGAGCACCCTGAACAGTCCCCTTGGGAGGCACCTACTGGCTCAGTCTTGGTGCAAGAAAATACTGTCTCTCTTCTGCTGAAGCTTCTCTTGTGCTCCTGTTTGTTACAGGGTTTTTTGATTTCTGTCTCCTATCCCAGCCTCACTGCCTCTTGAAGGTGGATGCATAAATCTGTAGGAATTCTCTCAGAACAGATTCTCTCAGAATCTCAGAGATCACTGACAGCTTCTGCAGTCTGCTTAGCAACGCAGAATCACAGCATGTGAAGGGTGCCTTGTAATGCCTCACCTCTGTGTATCGCTGCCAATGTGGAGCTATTCCACATAGACGGGACCACTCATGTGAAATCACCAAAGGGTAGGATCCAAGTCCAGGTGGGACTCTGCAGTCTATGAGCAGTCCTGGATGTCTGGGCTGTCTGAATGTCTCCATGGTCAATAACCCACAAGCCTGCATTGTGTTCCCGAGCACACTCAGCTGAGCGCTGTCTGGAATACCCACCCTTGCTCCAGCAGGACCAGGGACAGGCCAGGCTGGGTGTCCCAAGGCTCAGTCTGGTAGCAGATCATCTGAGCTCCGCTCTTTCTTCCTCTGCAGATACCCTGAATGTGAGCAAACATCAAGCAATGAGGCAGTGGTGCCCCTGGGAGGAAGCAGGGTGCTATTCACAGCAGATTTTGGAGGGAGTTTAAGAGGCTGCTTTACAAGGGTGCTGCCTGTGGCCCTGTCTCTGCTGCAAGGAGTTTGTTTAAGAGCCAGAAGACATCTCCCCCAGTCTTGCTTCTCCTGTGGAGCTATTTGCTGTGTTTTTCACTCGTATTTCTTTTCTGCAGGACAACTGAGGAGTGTCCTGTACACAAGCCCCCAGGGGCGCACCATCTCAGCCTTCTAGGCTTAACAGCAGTTTATTTTCCCCCTTTATGTATACTTCCAGCTATTCCAAGTCCTTTTAAAATAGGCAAGAGCATTACGTGTATCCTGTTCCCTCCTTTATGCAAAAAGCAGCTTTTAAATCGAACTGCTTTCCCTGGCAGGCGTCAGTGCAGAACCTCAGCGCTGTTACGTCCTCTCAGTGCCTGTGTCCCTTGGGAAGGCTCCCGGCTTTCCCGGTGGCTGCCCTGTCCGTGCGCCGAGAGCCCCATCTCGCGGCGCCTCCTGGGCTGGACACACTGAGCTCAGCCGCAGCCTCCAGAGGACATTCCCTGGAGCCAGGCGGTTTCAAGGGATCAGCGTTTTATCTTACGTGGTATTAGGAGAGAATGATCAAGCCTGGCAGTCCTGGGGAAAAGAACCCCGCTTAAAGAGCTATGAGGGCAGAGCCTTGAAGCAGCAGCACACGGAGGAGGGAGTTCTTTTCATAGGGTATAAACTCTCTCTTGGCTTTATTCCGTTTTTCCCAGTAAAACACACTCCATTTTCTTTGAAAACATTGTGAGTAAAGATAAAAAATAATAGAAAATATATTATCTAGGAAGACTCTTGGGTAAAGGTAAAATACATTCCAGGCACTGGTGTGTAACCCCAGGGGAAGTGCAGATCTCTGTGTGTGTAATGTGTGTGTGACTATTTTATTTTCTTTAAACCAGATGTGGTGTTTGGACCGAAATTCAAATCTGGATCTGAATTTCCTCACAGATCAGGTTTCTTCTATTCTGGGACCCCATTTTCCTTTGTAGACAGTTAAAGAGGCAGAAACATATGTTTCCTGAAAGCAGCCTGTGTGATGATCATTAAGTATCAACAGAAATGACTAAAATACCACATGTGAGTGCTAGTGGACACAGTAACAGTTGTGGGAAAACTGATACCTTATTACTGGAGTGATACAAACTGTAATTGTTTAATCCAGTAGGGCAGAATAAGTGTATTTGAAAGCTGGGAGTGTAATTGATGTAGTCCCTGTTTCCTGCCGTTCTCACCTCAGTGTGCTATCAGTCAAGCATGCTTAATGCATTAATTTTTTTTCCTGTTCTTTTAAATTACTTTTGACTACATTTTACCACATCACCTGGTCTCTCTGAAAGTGTCAGAGCTGCAGTGGGGCAAGGGATCTGTTTAATGGGAGAGCTGTCTGATGGAAGGTAGACTCTCCTGCTCTCACCAGCCCCTGCTGTGATCCTTCTGATTCTTACTCTTCACTGTAAGTACCACGTATTTCCAACTGATGTCATTTGCGAATCAGTACTACAGGAGCCATGTAATCCCAAAGAGAGGTTGTAGAGAGTTTGCTGTTAGCAGAGGTTCAGGTGCACTTGCCCATCAAAAGTCCAACTGAGAGCCCCTGAATCACCATCCCGCAGCCGATGGCACCATGTGCTGTAACACTTAAATGCAGCACATCCTAGCGTGACAACAGAAGACTCAGTTATCCTGCTTTTTCAATTGCTTCACGGGAAGCTATTGGGAAAGAATATTCCTGTAGCAGCCCATCAAGTCTAGGGTTTAATTCCTCTGTATATTTGTCTAAAGTGATCTCAGATTATAACTCCGAAAGTGGAAATGGGGGGTGTGAAAATTTCTATGCAGTTCCATGGCGGAGTATGTGTACATGAGAGGGGTGAAGAGAGAATTCCATGTGGCTTACAATGCTCTGCTGTCTGCTGAGAGCTGCCTGGGCTAAATATAGGTTTAAATTGTGTAAGATGTTATTGGTACTCAAACCTGAATCACTGTTCTCGTAACTTTCTTGTGTACAAAAAACATACTTCAGGGATCATTCTGCTTTGCATTTACATAACTACAAGACTGACTAATGTTAAAATATGGATCAGATTTTATCAGAGTTTTACGACTCTTCCCCAACTACGTCCTTGAATTATCTTCGTTTTACATCCATACAACTGCTGAAGCAAAATTCCAGACAGCAAGGAATTTGCAGTCTGTGTAAACATACAGTTTTGTTTTGGGGACCGTTTTCAGAAGCAGCCTTTACACAAAGTCAGTGTAAAATTCTGCACAAAAATCAGACGATAATTTAGTACATACACTGTTATTTTATCGATAACAAGATAATAGCCAGCTCACATAAGGGGAACTGAAGTAGGGACATAGATCCATTGCTCGTTAAGGCAGAGCAGCAGTCAGCATTGGAAGCGTCCTTTGGGAAGGACACTGTGGCTTTAATGCTGCAAGCAACATTTTGGACCTTATAAATACATCTAGTTGGAGACTGGTTAAATATCTATTCCTGTTTTCCTGCTGCTTTCTTAGACAGTTTATTCCAGAGTGAAATAGTAGTTGCAGCTGTGAGTAACTTGGCCTTTCCTTTGCATGGCAGTAGTCTATTGTAATATGTGTCACTTCTATCAGATTCAGTGACACAAAGCATGCCTTTCCTGGCATGTTATGCACCTGCAGACCTTCTAATCTAACACCATAATAAAGACTTTTCCTCCATCCAGCTCCAGTGAATGATGGGCTATGAGTGCTGGGACTGGAGGCAGATGCTTTTTTGCATGTTTAGTTCATGAATGTGTAACACATTACTGTTGCAACCAGTGTCTTCTATTGCTGTAATTATAGTCAGGTTGTTACAGTGACTTAAAACAAACCTGTTCAAGTTACAAATGAGTGTGCAACTGCTTTACTGAGGAAGTTTTGGATGAAAATTCTTTGGAGTTCATAAAACAGCAAGTTCTGGGTTTGGGGGTTTGGTCGTGCTAGTGTCGGGGGGGTTTTTGTGTTTTGTTTTTTGTTTGGTTGGCTTTTTTGAAACAAAGCCTTTCCTATATGTTTAGCTAAATTCTGATGCTCATTCAGCGTTTATTTACCAAGCTGCTTTTGGTGGGATTTCTTTAAAACTGATACTGGACTTTGTTCATATTTCTGCCCTAGTCAGCTCCAAAGAATGCCATCCCCTCAGCAGCAGCAACAGTGCATTTCTGTGTGTGTATACACGTGCTTTACCAGGTTCTGTCTCCTCTGGTGCACCATTTTGTAGTTCAGCCTCATGCCTCAGCCTCTCACACATACAGCAGTTAGCAGAGGATTATGTCACCCTGGGTAGGACAGTCTGTTGCAGATCACAGGGAAGACCCACCTGTGTGGCTATGAAGTTTTTCTCATGTGTCAGAAACACTTGTGGGGAAATTCTGGCCCAGACAAACAATAGTGGGAGTTTTGCCATTGACGTCAGTGAAGCAGTGATTTCACCCACGGCCCCTAACGAGATGCGATGGACACAAACCAGGGCTCTAGAACAAGCTGTTCTGTATCCCATTACTTGCCTCCCACGCCAGCCCCTCTCCCTGCGCAGCACATGGCAGAACCTTGGGATCTTCTGCAACCCATCCATATACAGCACATCCGTGCTGGAAACTGGAGATGATGGCAACACCTTGTCTAAGTGACATCCCTTTGTGTGTTCATGTGCTGGCTCTGTCCTTGCTCAGGCTCCTGTATCCTACAGAACCCTCTGTACCATGCTCTGCAGTTTTCCTGGTGCTCCTTTTGGGAAGCCCAGCTGCTGGCTCAGGCTGGGACGGTGTTTATATTCCTTCCTCTTTCACTGCAAAAGCTGCTTAGACGACCAATACAGCTCTGAGTCTCCCTAGCCGAAAAGGCACAAGCATTTACTTGAAAAGCGGGTCACTGAGGAGTGTTTATAAGGGCTCAGATTGATTCTCAGAGGTTATAAAGCCCTTCCTAAAGCTCATTTAGAACCTGCTGCACAAAGGGAGTTGCAGCTCTTTGAGGAATCTCCTCGGAACTGTCACAAGGCAGCTTAATGTGAACTGTCGTGTATTATTTAGGCTCATGAGTGATGGAGGAAGAGAAGATCTGAAATGGGAAAGGGTATTAAGCTGAGGGAAACCATGTCCTGGGCTTTTGGCTGCTAATGGGCTTAAGCATATATCATTTGAGTGGCAGGCTGTGAGGCTGGTTTAGATCTATAGGCTACTTAAAAATAGCAGCATCTTAATAATTTAAGAGAGTTTCAGTATCAATACATGGGAAGTGATCAGAAATAAGCTGATGTAATTCCAGGAGCCTTCCACTGTGTGGCTGAACTGTCTGCAGGAGGAGAGGATGTGGGGCATCCTTAAAAACTTGAAACCATCTAGAATGAATTAACTGTGAGAAGATTTTCAACCTGTATTGAATCTGTGCACATAAGTACACACATATATTTTAGCAAACACTTATTTTTCTCTTCTGTTTTCAGGTTTATGTGATTGATTTCAAATTTATTAGGGGTTGAAAAACTGTCACAGGAGGAAAAAATATGATTTCTTTGATGCAGTCAAAGGACCGTCTGTTTGATTTAAGGTCTGTTATTGTGGGTGATAGTGTTTGCTCCCTACAGCTCCTATACATGCAGACAAACATAGAATTATGTGGTAGACATGCTAAATGTTTATTAGTTTTTCCAGGCTAACCACAAAGTGAAAATTAAAAACAGAAGTGGAATAAACTCTTGTTCTTCAGGCTTTCCTTTGACTAATGGAAGGAAATATCTCTGGGCTGGTTAGTGATTCACTGTCCACAACAGAGGCCTCTATCCCAGCCTGCTAGTCATGCTTGGAATTAGCTGTTGAACTGATCAGATCTGGCAGTTCCTGCTTCCCTTACCAGAAGGTGCCAACACAAAGTAATTAATTGTCCTTTTGCTCTCATCTCTGGTTGCAACTCCTTCCCCACCACATCGAGAAAGCAGGAATGCACTTGAGGGCTCCCAGATCGCTATCCTGTCCCACCCTGCAGAAAGCTGGGACAGTCCTTCGTGAGCTTCCTCCCAAAGCTGCCACTCAGGCTGCAAAATGTACCTTTGCTTCTGTGCATCTGTGCATGCTGCTGTAACACCCAAATCTTCAAAGGGACAGTGAGAGTGAAACAGGTTCCTCAACTTCAGAAAGTGTCTAGATAGCTTGGATATTTCTCTTTGCTGCTTTGGGATCTCTGATGTACAGCTTCTTGCTGGATGCTCCTACTACCTCCTGTCAGAGGGAAGTGGTGCATGTGCACACAGGTACAGACACTGCCACTGCAACAGTAATGCTTTGTGTTACATGCAAAATCTTCTTCTTCCTTAAGAGGCAGTGTGCTTTAGATTTCATTTAATAGAGTCAGAACAATGCATCTCAAAAGGACTGAGAACCTGATGGAAAAATCAGTCTTGGAAAATGTTTATGTGGAAAGGGTTATTATCACACTGGAGGGTTGGCATTGCTTTGCTTATGAGATCTGCTAGTGATTGAGAGTGATGGAGCACTTCATCAGATCAGCAAGATCAGCACCTGAAAGGTTTAGGTTTCCCCCTTTGCTTGTAGGTGAAAGGTAGAGGAAAAAATCTCTTTAAGGGGGGAACAGCAAGTTGAGAATTTGCTGCCTGCCAACATCAGCTCTGAGAGGGATGTGGCCAAAGTGAAGGAAGACTGGCACTGGCAGATGTCAGCTTTGCACTGGAGAGAGCAGAATTAATTAGAGACAGAGCCAGACTTGCAAAAATCACATGTGTGCTGTCAGGTACACCAAATAACCCCAAAGAGTGTGGTTTGTCTCTGTAATAGTGACTTACAGGGCCAAATAACACTTCTCTAAACCTTTGGCTAACAGCCATGGAGTCATCTTTAAGCAGATGCTGTCAACATGAAAAATCATTATATATTTTAGTTTGGAGAGGTATAACTATATTAACATTCCTAACCTGTATTACTAAAATAAACCCTTTTTGCCTTTTTTTTTTTTTTTTCCTGTGAGTCCTACTGAGTCTTTTCCATCTCTGTGGTTTACTTACCTCAACACAATTTCATTTCCAAATTTGACTTATCAGACCCCCTTTGGTCTTCAAGCTTTTTTTAATGACAGCAGCAGTAAAAGGAAAAAATGACAATTCTGTTGCTGTTTGAATTAATGTTGGACCAGAGGTATCTTTGTGGAAATTTTCTCCCAACCTGACCATTTTCAGCTTTCCATGTGGTAGATCTTTTCAGCTGCATCACTACAGCACTCTTTTTCTGTTGTTTTAGCACCTGATAAGGCGACCAATTACCATGCCTCTCTGATGTGTTTTATTCTAAATTACTGGATAGTCATTGCTGAGTTTGTAGTATCATTTTGTCTAGAATATAAATGAGCTGTTGTGTGGGACCATCTTATGCACTGTTTTTTCCCCCTTGATAAATTGAATTCCTCAGTTTGACTTAATTTGGTTCTTGCCTCACAAGTGTACATTCTAAAATAAGACAAGCCAGAAAAAAAAAAAAAGGCAAATAGAAACTCTGTTAACTGTTCCTGAAATGTTTGAATATAGTCCTTGGCCTTTTTCCTTTCCATAAGTAGGGATGGTTTCTTTCTATTAAGTACACCTGCACACTGCCTGGTGCAGGTTACATCGACCAGCCCTTTGCATTAGTGTTTCTCCAGACAGGAGAGGCACTGGAACCCTTTCTTGCTTCTTTCCCAGGTGACAGTAAGCTGTGTTCTGCCTTGTGATATTATGATGAAAAGTAAAACCTGTCCATGTGTCTGGTCAGGACAGAGCTGAATTGCTGTTCTGTCTCCTGGGCTCTGCCAGTGATTTACTCTGCACCACCTGCAGCAGGGTCCTTATCCCTGGATTTCACAGGGAACAAGAACCTGCAAGTACCTGCCCAGCAAGCAGCCTGGAGGGTTAATGAATGTGCGCAAAGATCTGTAGATGTAAAGCACTGTAGATTTCCTATGACTCAGTTTGGCTACAGCTCTGTGGGATTCAGATCTTGGCTCTGATTCCCCTTACTGTGATCACAGTTCCTTTTTTCAGTTTGCACATTTCTGCACCGTATGGAGGAGCTGGAGTTAGTGCTGGCCTGATCTGGTCCATTGCCAGTTACCTGATCTTATCCCTTTGATGTGCAGCCCAAAGTTAGGCATCCCCTTTCTGAGCAAGGGGTTCAGGGACTCCCCTTTCAGTCTCGGATTGGCTGGGTCTGGCTCCAGAGGCTGCTCATTTATCACTGCTTTGGGAAAAACTGTTATTCTCCATCACCTGAAGCTTCTTCTTATGCCTGTTATGTCAACTTAAACTCTTCCTGTTGGTCACATTCCTTGTTCCCCAAGTCCTTTATGTCCTTTGATTCTTGTGTAGGGCATTTCCTGTGCTGTCACGGTTGGGTTAACTCATGGCAGAGCTCCACTGGCTCTCACCTGCTGCTGAGGAAGTTCTGATGATCTGAGGTGGGGGGCAACGCTGTGCTTCCAAGATCCTTGGCTGCAGCAAGGCCAGTGTCTTGAAGGCCTAGAACTTCCTTCAATACCAGTGGAAAGAAGTGGAGTCTTGCTGGAAGTTCACAGTGAAACTCTGTCCTGGCTTTCTTCCGATGGAGGTGGTAAAAGGACATTGTGTACAGGCACTCCCCGTTCCAAGCACAGGCCTTTCTGCAGAAAATGAGACCTGCCTCAGAGTTACTCCCTTGACATGTTTGACTGTCATCACAGTTTTCATCTATCAAAAAAAAAAAAAA